>CAUYRH010018116.1:0-57754 GCA_963574655.1 Perodicticus potto
ATAAAATAAAAATCCAAGCAAGATGTGATAGTGGCTTAGACCAAGATGGCAGTAATGCAGATGAAAAAGGTATTTCAGGCTTGGCACCATGCACTGAGGCTGGTGGGTTCCAACCCAGCCCGGACCAGCTAACCAACGAGGACTGCAAGAAAAAAATAGCTGGGTGTTGTGGCGGGCACCTGTAATCCCAGCTACTTGGGATCCGGAGGCAAGAGAATCGCTTAAGCCCAAGAGTTTGAGGTTGCTGTGAGCTGTGATGCCATGGCACTCTACCGAGGGCGATATAATGAGACTGTCTAAAAAAAAAAGAAAGGTATTCCAAAAACTTGTTTTTCAAGGTCGAGTCTAGAGGATGTGTTAACGGCTTGGAAATGTCAAAAGTGACAGGGACCAAAAATTACTATCTTTCTTGCTTGAGTAGATAAATGGTGATGTTCTTTACTAACTATGAGGTGAAACAAGTTTAGGGAAGAATCCAGATTCTGCCCGTGTTATGTTACTATGATGTCAACCAGGTACCCAACCGGAGGTATAAATAGCTAATTGTACAAATGCGGAGCTCTACTGAGATGTCAGGAACAGGGTTATAAATCTGACAGTCACAATGCTTTTTAGTATTTAAATCATAGAAGTAAAAGATCCCTTCTACAAAGAGAATACAGATTGAGGAAAGGACCAAGCCCAGGACATCCCAATAATATCCTAAGCTCTACAGATTTCTACACTTCAAGTAATGTATATATTCTAACAGGCTTACCTTTTATGTCTGTTATAATGTTAGTTTGAAATATTGGTTGAATTGAAACACTAAGGTAAATTTATAATACCAACTGTTACAAAATAAAAAGGAATATACACATGTATGTTTGCTTGTAAATACATCAAGTATACCTGGAAGAATCTACACAAGAATAAGTACCACTGGCAGTCTCTAGACAAGGAACTGAGTAACTGGAAACAACTCACAGAAGAAGGCCTCTCTCAGGGGACTCTTGAACTGAAGACTGAGTGGTAGACAACAGCCAGTCATGGGGGCCAAGCCTTCCCCAAACAGAGGAAACAGTAAAGCTATTCAAATTGAATTTAATATTTGAGAACAAAAATGTATTTACAATTACCAGTACTTATAAAAAAAAATACACAAAGTGAAGCACTTTCTTTTCACTACAGCCTTGAAATATCCAAAGACCTGGCTCAAAGTCAGTAGATGCAGAATAAACAAAAATCACACAGACTCAGGTGAAGATTACAGCTCCACCAGTTATTAGTTACAGAACTTAACCCAGCTGCACTCTCTCCATGCCTTATTTTGCTCAGGGTTAAGAGTAGCTACATTAAATGAAATAATAAATATCCATAAATATAAAATTCCATAAATATCAATACTAGACACACTAAACACTTTACAAATTCCATAAAATTAACATTCTTAAGGAACAGTATGTGCTGGGCACTATGCTAAGGGCTTCACCTGGATTTTCTCAGAGTTTTCACAACAACCATGAGAAGCGTCCAGCTGTGTTCTCAATTCCTAAACAGAAGCTTAGAGAAGTTAAGAGACTTACTCAAATCATAGTGCATACATTTAGTGGTTATATCTTGTAGAAAATAGCCAAAGCTCTTGAACTTTTTCATTACACTGTAATGGTATTTTTTCCACACACAGGAGTCAAAGTCTTAGTAATGGCTTATTTTCAGTTACCTCTAGATTCTCTGTGAAGTTCTCATTTTTACATACCTTTTTTATGTGACACTGGCATGTCCAATTTATCAGGGACACAGAAGAGAACTGGGTAGCTGAAATGTTCTGCTAAAGTTTATGGTGGTACTTGGGAGAGCATGTGGTCGATTTATCTTGGAAAGAAATACAGCCTGACCCCATAAATCATATGCCGTGTTTAGCTAACAACAAAATCAGTAGTTATGAGTTCACATGAGCCAAATGCAGAAGGGTAATAGTTCCTTAGGGCTGTGGCTGTTGTCACTTGTCATGGAAATCGGGGACCACTGTTCTAGGGTTCCTGCCACTTCCCATTCCGGGGCCTTGTCTGCATTGGTTTTGGATCCTGGCTGCTGCTCTTCTCCTCTCCAGACCACCTAAGACCTCTGGGGGCGGACGGGCGCCACTTTTCAGGGCGCCCTGGTCCGGTCCACTAACCCCGTCCAGAGTCTTTAAGGAATCTGTTTTTTTTGAAGCAGAGTCTCACTTTGTCCTCCCAGTAGAGTATTGTCAGCATCACAGCTCACAGCAACCTCAGACTCCAGGGCTCAAGCGATTCTCTTGTCTCAGCTTCCCAAGTAGCTGGGACTGAGTGGTGTCTGTGGCTCTAGGAGTAGGCCACCAGCCGCCTATACCAGAGGTGGTAGGTTCAAAACTGCTCCTGCAAAAAACCAAGTAGCTGGGACTTCAGGCGCCAGCCATGACCTCCGGCTTTTTATTTTTTTTTTTGAGAGGAGGTCTCGCTCTTGGCTCAGGCTGGCCTCGAACGTGTGAACTCAGGAATCCACCCGCCTCCGCCCTCCAGAGTGCTGGGATTACAGGCATGAACCACCGCACCCAAGGAACCTCTCTAAGCAGGGAAAGCACCCAGAAACCCCTCTGCTTTTCCCGGGGCTCCTGAACTCCCGCTCCGCTCCCGCTAAGCAGCGGCTCCCTTGGCAGGAAGACTGCAGCAGCTGCCGGACTGACCCCGCCACAGCCCCGCCGGGACCCAGAACACCAGCGCCGGCCCAGGTTACCTTGTCATCGTCTAGCCTTGTCTCCACGCAGCTTGCAGGACAGCGTGTCATTGTGATGCAGGACAAGGCAGCTCTACAACCACTGCCTTGCCCCTGGCAGCGCTGATGCTGTGGCAAATGGAGAAACTGGCTTGCGAAAGGGCCAAACCTGTGAGGAAGACACTGGCGCCTTGCTGTCTGCTCCAGGTGCAAATCTAAGTGGTCAAGACCATGTTGGTCTCAGGGGCCCGGGTCTTCATTGGACAGCTGGCTGTAACTAATGAAGACCCGCCCATAAGAAGCTCTGACAAGGCAAGTCCCTGGGACTATATAAACCCCTAAGCAGAGAGCTCAATGGCAGATTTTCACCAGGACTTCGAAGAGAGAACAGCTAAGAAGCAGATCTCGGTGGGACCTCGGAGAGGGAGCAGGAAGAGCTGCCTGCTCCCTTCCAGAAGCCAATCTGGAAGAGGGAGCAGGAAGAGCTGCCTGCTTCCCTCCAGAGGCAGACCTCGGCTGAAACTTGGAGAGGGAGCAAGAAAGTTTGCTCCCCTCCTGGGTCCTCTTGCCTGGAGGTTTAGTTCTTTCTCTACTTATAATTCTTTCCTGTAAATAAATCCTAACTTACCACCACTATTGTGGTCCGTCGATTCCTTCTTCGAATCGCCGAGACCAAGAGCCTGAAATTACGGTATCAATGGTGCAGGTCTAAGGACTGGAACAGGAATGGGTGACAGGAAGAGAAATGAGGACTGGTCAATGGAGGGAAGGAAGATGAAGACATCGCTGGGAGGGGCTGAGGGTCTAAGGGCAGCACCCCCACCTACTCCAGAGCGCAGGGCTCCAGTGGCCCAGCTGCCAATCTGACTCCTTTCCTCCTGCTTTGACTACGTGACACAGGGTTTCTCCCAATTACTAACTGACACTTTGGGGATTTTTCTGAAAAATACTAAGTTTTCCCTTAGGAGCCGAGATTTCCCAAAGCAGGCACCACTTTGGCAGGGGTGGGATACTGGCCCTGTGCGTGTCGGGATGGTGTGGGCTGTGTGCCTCTCATCCCACACACAGCCCCAGGGTGCCCCCATCAGACAGCAGGAACACGGGCGTCCCCAGGGCTCCCTGGGGACAGTAGCGCCTGCTGCACACACGTTATAGACGTAAGTTTGGCCCGAGCCATGCCCCACTCTTATCCTGACCTGCTCAATTTTCATCTGATCAGAGGAAAACGGGAGCAAAGGACAAAAATATATTAAGCAATTATCAGAAAAGTGCTAACAGAAGCCCCTTGGTACGCAGAGGGAACTTGGGGTGACTTCCCCACAGAAGGATTGACTGGAGCTGGGTCTCAGATGGCAACAACGTGACCACAGCACACAGAGGGCCTGAGGTCATGGTAAAAATACACGTTTCCTTGCAGAGGACTCACTGGAAATTTTTCAACACTCAGCCTTCATGTCTCTTTTTGGATCATTTTGAATATGACAGGTGAAACCAACAAAAATTTTAAGAGAAGCTGTCTAATATAAAAACACCAGACTTGACGCTGAGGAAACTCAAATTAGAAAAAAATAAGTAAGTTAGATAATAGACTTCAACTTTTTATTTACTATGAAAGTTCAGCCAAGACAATTCAAAGAGAAAAAACAGGCTTGTTGATAGTGGTGCAGGGACTCGCAGATACCCACACGTGTAAGAATGAGATCAGACCCCTACCTCGCCTTCATATTCAAACTCAAGTCAAAAGGGAACAAAGGTATAAAGTTAAGAGCTAATTTAACCTGGAATGATATATGAATCTGTGACCTTGGATTCATCACTATTGTCCTGGCTATGACACTGGAAGAGCACACAGGAAAAAGGAAAAAATGAACTGGGCTCGGCCGAAGGGCAGACTTTCACTCACTGTCAAAGGGTGAAAAGACAGCACGAGATCAAGAGAAGATACTCTCAAGTCCATTATCTGATAAAGCTTGGGTACAATGTGAATGTTGATGTCCCCCCAAATCTACGTGTTGAAACCTAATATCAGTGTGGCAGTATCGAGGGTATCACTGAGCAGTATCACTGGGAAGTGATTAAGTCATAGGAGCACCACCTGCAGGAACAGAGTTAGTGTCCTCACAGGAAAGGCTCCAGTGAGCCCGTGGCCCCATCTGCCTGTGAGGACGTGTCAGGCCCGCAGAGGGCCAGCCTCCACCAGACAGCAGTCTGCTGGTGACGTGATCTTAGACTTCCCAGCCTTCAGAACTGTATGCAATAAATTTCTGTTACTCAACAATAAAAAGGTAGATAACTCAGATTAAAAATCTTCAAAATAGGCCGGGCGCTGGGGCCCACGATTGTAATCCTAGCACTCTGGGAGGCCAAGGCAGGTAGATTGCTTGAGCTGACAGGTTCAAGACCAGCCTGAGCTAGAGCAAGACCCCATCTCTAAAGAGTATCCAAGCATCGTAGCAGCACCTATAGTCCCAGCTACTTGGGAGGCTGAGGAAAGAGAATCGCTTAAGCCCAAGAGTTTGAGTTGCTGTGAGCTATGATGCCATAGCCCTCTACCCAGGGTGAGAAAGTGAGACTCTGTCTCAAAAAAAAAAAAAAACTTCAAAATATAAAATAAATACAAAAACAATGTATCCAAAATATGTGCACCCCCATAATATTCTAAAATTATAAAATAAAATAGACATTTCTCAAAAGAAGATATGCAGGGCAGCGCCTGTGGCTCAAAGGAGCAGGGCGCCTGCCCCAAATGCCAGAGGTGGCAGGTTCAAACCCAGACCTGGCCAAAAACTGCAAAAAAAAAAAAAAAAAAGGATATGCAAATGACCTGTAAGGACATGAAAAGTCAATGAATATTATGGCTCATGAGGGAAATGCAAACCCACCCCGAAATGTGATGGCACTTCACACCTGCTAGTGTAGCTGCAATTAAAAAAAATGTAAAATGTAAAATGCCAAGTGCTGATGAGGATGTGGAGAAATTATCACCCTCCAAACATGCCTTTGTGAAGTTAAATTGCCATAGCTGCTATGGAAAAGTTTGGCAGATCCTTGAAAGTTAAACATAGAATTACCACATGACACAGCAATTCCATTCTTAGGTGTAAACCCAAGGAAATTGAAAACATGTTCACTTAAACCCTGGAACATGAATATTCATAGCAGTATTGTTCATAGTGGCCAAGCCGCCCACTGGAGTTTGGAGAAGTGGATGTTAATGCTCTCTCCCCGCGGAGCAAACTGTAGGAGACCAGCGATCACCACCCTTTCTCAGAAGTCAAGGAAGAGTCTTTTTCGTCAGGCAGAGAAGTCCTTGGGCCTGTGGCCAGCCTGGAGCCCTGGGCCTCCACACGGTGTCCCCTGGCCATGCTCCAGGATGCGCACCAAGTCGGGGGTGAGGTGTCGAAAGTACCCCGTCCTCTTCCTCCCTGGGTTGTCCAGACCAGCCCTGGCCCCCACGTCCCCTCCTTGATTTGGCAAACTCAGGACCTGGAACAAACAGGCCCAGCTTTCCCCTGTGACATCTTTGTAAGTCAATCCCACAGTGGAGCTTAGGACTCACAGGCAAACTCACCACCCTGTGTGTTTCTTGTCTTCTCAGAGACCGTAAGCTGTTTCTGGGTGGGGCCTCTCTTGTTTTAACATCTGAGTTTTATGATTGATCCCAAATTGTTTACATTGAATCCAGATTTATGAAACAGTTTGCATTTGGCTCTTGGATTTGCACATAGGCTCTGTTAGGAAGTTGACTGAGCTTGGCAGCCTCATCTTGGTACCTCCCTCTGCCCTACCAGGATCTGGGGCCAGAAGAAAACTGGGTCTCCAGGGAGCCACATCCTTGGGCCCAGGGCTGGGGGAGGTAGGGCAGCCTCTCAAAGGCAAACAGCTGAGGAAGGCAATTAATCTGCTGACCACTTAGGCAAAATTTATCATGATGAGACAATGTAAGGAGACTGTAATTAGCAGCCAGGGAATACTGGGAAAGATGATCCTCACCATTAGCGAGCTTTTCCCAGACCTCCCACCCACTCCCACCACGCTGGGTCCCTGCAGGCCCTGGCCGGGCCCCTCTTGCGGTGGAATCCTCCATACATTTGTTTGCTCTTAGCATTACTCATTTTGGGATTACTCAGCCGCACACAGCATGAGCCTCCCCCACGTCCCCAGACAGCCAGAAGATCACACTTTCCGGTCCCTTTTTCTTAATAGACTCTGATTGATTTATCTCGAAATGTCTGAAAAATCAATTGCAG
Source organism: Perodicticus potto (assembly GCA_963574655.1). NCBI lineage: Eukaryota > Metazoa > Chordata > Mammalia > Primates > Lorisidae > Perodicticus > Perodicticus potto. Next base: position 6,969 of record CAUYRH010018116.1, read on the forward strand.
ATGGCGTTTTCCAGCAACGCACCTCTTTCCTGCTCCATCTTTCCTGTGTTCAGATCTGGCTGCCCATAAGTGATCCCTGACTATGCTCACAGAGACGGGGCCCTGGGTCCATATCGTTACCCAGATACTCAATCCTTAAAATTGACTGAGGACCTTATGTGCAGGAGAGCAAGCCTTGAGTAGACTTGAGAGCTGAATGTGCAATCTGGGGGTGACATGAGGAATGCCACCCTGCACTCTGAGCGTCTGCAGGGAGAGGAAGAGCAGACCCTGCCAGCACTGCAATATGCACGTCAAATACAGCAGCTGAGCAGGAGCACAGACCTGCGGAGAGATGCCGTGTTTCCTGGGACGGGTGCCGGGGAGGGATAAACATAAACTCTGTTTTCTCTCCTTCTGTGCTCTGGATTTTGTGTGTTTGTGGCTCCCCTAACTGAGGAGCCTGCCCTGCCCAGGCTGGGCAATCACCAGACCGAGCCCAGGGCCTGCCCTGGGCACACCTTTCATCTGGTTTCTTTTGTCTCCAACCCCCTTCTTTACGGCAAGTCAATAATTTTCCCACTCCTCAATCACCCCTGGGCAGGAGCCAGGCAATCCTGGGAGCCCTGAGCCTGCTGACACCATTCCATGGGTTGGTTGGGTCCCAAGACCTTTCCCCTGCGGGCCCTGCCTTTCCCACAGAAACACGGAAGGACTGTAGCCTGGCTCACTCCCATCTGCTTGTGGGAGCTGCCTGTGGCCCCATGTGGCCCTGCGTGGCACAGCACGGCCCCTCCTTTTCAGAAAATGTAAGTTATACCAGTCTTCCAATGCACTAGCCTCTCTGTGCCAACACGCTCAGCCACCTTTGCAATTAAAGTCCTGACACATCACACCTTACTGAACTCCCTGGCTCCTGACGCACTTGACAGTGACAATACTACAGACTCAGGATCCCACCAGAGGCAGGTCAGGAGCTGGCAGCCAGTAACCCCCTTGGGGTCTTGGGCTCAGCTCCGGCAGAGCTGGCCAGATGTGCCTCTCATTGGGTGACCTCCACACTAAATCACATGCCCACTGAGCCCCCGAAGGGTGCAGGACTGGGTGTCACATACAGCAGCCAGCACCCTTAACACTCCTGGAAATCCACCCTGTACCTGCACTCCTCAGCTGGAACGTCTGGCTTGGTGACGCACAGCTTTGCTGCCTGCATCTCCCAACATCTTATCTACAAATGGCTTATGCCTTCTTTCTCTTTGCTTGTACTGGTATAAAATGCACCCTTTTAAAGTGTACAATGCAGTGCGAGTTTTAAAGTGTATTCACAAAGCTGTGCAATCCTCACCACTGTCTAATTTCAGAACATTTTCATCTCCCAAAAAGTAACTCAGTGTTCCGGAATGAGATAAGGTCGGTCACTCACTAGTAAGCATGTGTTAAACATTGATGCTTAGTAGTTCTTCGTGAGGGTTGTGGGGAAAGAATACGTGAGGAGAACACGTGGCAATTCTTACGCAGGCAGCCCTCATATGTAATTACCTGACCTCTCCACACCTGTTTATGTCAATTACCTTAACTCTCCACACATGTTGTGTATAACCTTAATAAATAGCCATTGGGGAGGGGGCTGGGAGCTACCCTGCAACTAAGGTGGTTAGCCCACCTCCCGCAAGCTTGTACTTCAAATCCGTGTCACGCCTGGTTCTTTCCTGCAGTGACTGAGACCGGGCCATAGGGGCCCCGACATTCCAATATTAGCTAATACTATCAGGCTCTCAGTGCATTCTTTTAAGTGTATCTAATAATAGCTAACATTATCTGGCTCTGAGTGTATATTGTTTTAATTGTTTTCTATAAATTAAAATTTTTGACACTCAAAATGATTTTATGATTCAGATGCTAATGTGTCCTCCTTTTACTAAGGAGGAAAATTAGGCATAAGAGGTGAGGTAGCTTGCCCAAAATTGTACACCATCCGTTATGGCTAAATAGGAATTCTCACAAAAGTACCATTATTAATATATTACATTGGGAAATTACATTGGTAATATTTTCTTCCAAAATTCATACATCACCATTAATATTAGAAAGTATGTCATTATGAAATCACAAGTTAATACTACTATAAATTTAGCAATCACTTTAACATTCACAAAAGTGAAATTAAATTTGTTAATTAAGGTCCAAGATCATTGGATATCCATTCTTAATAATAATGTATGCTATTAAGTTTATCTTTCCATCTGATTATTTATCTTACAGTTCTATAAGATAGACAGATCTATATATTTATAAACTATATATGTAGTTTATTTTCAAATATAAGAATATCTCCTGCTTTTAGAAGTCACAGCTAAAGTTACTACACATAAAGTTATAACATATATAAATATAAATAGGACACATTTCAATAAATAGGTACTTATTGTTTTGTGTGCCCATAAACAAAAGTGAGAACAAGAGTGTAATGATAAATAATTTGAAATACAGGAAAAAATTAATACAGAAGAGTGAATAAAAATGACTATATATTTTATATGATAAATGGAAATAGTTGCATTGTTCAAAAGTGAGAGAGAACATAAGTCACCAAGGGTTGAAGTGTTAAAGGGTAATATGAAGTGGCATTAAAGGATTGGGATAATTTTTGACAGGCAGAAATTAACAACCACAGGTCTGACACTGTAATATCTCCATAGCAACAGGAATTTGACCTGGAGAAGGGATACGGTCCCAGGAAGCTAAGGCACCAATGGTTCATTTATTCAACCTGGGGGGAATAAAAGGAACTCTGAAAAGTGGACTTGTACATACAAGTCCCATCTCTGTATCTATATAGCAGTATAGCAGTAGGGTTGTAGTGTGTATCAAAGAATGATTCTGAATAGTAGAAGTGAAAGAGGAGAAAGAGATGGAGGGAGATAATATCTGTAACAAAAAGATGTATGTAGTCTCTTTCCAGAACTGATTTTGGAATAGAGAAGAAAGAAGAACTTGTTTAGGGAGAACTATGGTTTAGTCACAAACACACAGGGACTTAACAACTAGGATGTGATAAATTGTGTTGACTATCAACTCATTAGATCACAGTGCAAGTCCCTAGGAGACCAGCTATTGTGAGAAATTATACTTTCCTGGCAGAGACAGAGGAGCACATTTAACTTAGTAGAGGTCTTGCCACAAAAAAAAAAAAAAAAAAATCTATGAGAATTGAATCAGAAAAAGCACTTAATTCCAGGTTCAGCATATGGAGCAGGTGAATACATTTGGGAGGCATAAGTTTTTGTTCAAAATTTAATATTGCATGCATTTTATAACATTTGTGGTTAACAAAATATCTTAAAATAACTTTATGTCACAAAAATTTATACTATGTTTTAACAAACCTCAAAGGCACTGTTCAACAAGCAAATATATTTCCTATGACATAGAAAAAAAAAATGGGTATCTGGAGGTGCCAGGGTAATAGAAGCAGGTTTTCTGTATTCAAAGTCAGCAATTCTTTTTCAGAGCATTGTGTCTGTTTGTGACTGAACCTGCCTTGGAGGATTCTGCTGCTCACAATTGGGGCTTCCAGTCTGCAGCAGCATATTCAGCTGTGTGTCCTTTTGCTCTTTATCAGCTGTGAAGCCATAAAGCCACTTCTTACTTCACTTTAACTTGGAAGAGTCACATTTATATTACTCACTTGGAGGGGAAGAGGATTTCCGCCCTCCTAAGGATTACTCTCTTTATTCATGGTTGGATTTACCATCTGCTAAACACAGCTGGCAAAAATCCACAGAGCTGAGAACTACCTGATCACATTAGGGAAAGACGGGAGAGACGATTTCTGTAGCAGTAAGAATGTTGAATTGTCCTTCTTACCTGTTGGAAAAATAAACATGTTTTTGTGAAAAGGGGGAGATGCCAGATATAATAATAATGACTTGAGTTGTATAACTTGGTTCACATCATCTCATAACCGGTTTTCTCAAATGTCATTGGTCTACTTCCTGGGTCAGGACTATTTGGTATTTACCAACATGGGGATTCCTAAATCAGACCATTCCTCTTTTGAATTAGAGTATCTATAAAGCCTAGTGTGAGACTAGGTACCGTTTTATGCATTGTGCAATTTACATCTGTTCAAACTAATTACTGAGAATTTTTGTATAAAACCACCTAATTGTCTAGAAGTCCAAATTCATTTACTCAAATGATAAAATATGAGAAATGACAAAGAGAAAGGGACTTCAAAGGTCATGTGATCAAGAATATCTGTGGGAGCCACACAGACATTATAGGAGCAGTGTCAGATCAGCCCTCAGCAACTGTCTCCAAAAAAAGGGGGAAAGAATGCGGGCATGAGGTAACCTAGGTAACCATGACAAAAGAAAAGGACAATAATCAATAACCAATAGAAAAGATCAATAATGCTTCGAGGTGCAGAGAGACCCATGTTACAACCAATTTCAAATGGAGAGGAAGAAGGTATTTATACCTCCGCAATTCCTTTGGGTCTGGGCTCTCTCACCTCTTCTCGCTCACGAGAGGGACCCACTTCAACTCTCATTGGAAGTGCTCTAAGCTTTCTCTTTTTTCTTAAATGAAACTTATCTTTGTTTTACTAAAGCCTGTGCAGGTTACTTTTGCTTTCTATTCACACCCCTGTGCTGCTCCAGTTTTACTTACAGTTTCTCCACACTTTCCTTTCCACTTCTGCCATGCCTTTGTTGAACTTTCTAGACCTGCCAACTAATCGAACCAGGTCTACTGGGGTTGGAGAACCAGAAATCCCACAGCAAAGTACATTGAAAAGTATTTCTAATACATTTTTTAACCAGTTTTACTTCACTTTATTTATTTATTAATTATTATTATTATTTATTGTTGGGAGTTCATTGAGGGTACACAGAAGCAGGTTACATTGATTGCTTTTGTTAGATAAGGACCTTCTTATATTTGTGTCCTGCCCCCCAAAGGTGAACCCTCTCCCTTGACCCCCCACACCCTCTCTCCTCCCCTTTCTCAGCTCTCCCTGTCCCCACTCCCTACTGTGTACTAGGACCTTAATAGTCCTCTTATCAGAATTGAGTACAGAGGATTTTTATTTCTGCAGTCTTGTGATGCTTTATTAAGAATAATGTGTTCCTCTTTCATCCAGGTTAATACAAAGGATGTGGTTTTCATCTTTTTTAGTGGCTGAGTAGTATTCCATGGTGTATAAATACCACAGCTTGTAACTCCATTCTTGAGTTGGTTGGCATTTAGGCTGATTCCATGTTTTGGCAATTGTAAATTGAGCTGCAATAAATAGTCTAGCACAAGTGTCCTTGTAATAAAAGGAGTTTTTTTTCTTCTGGGTAGATGTCTAGCAGTGGGATTGCAGGGTCAAATGGAAGGTCTAGCTTGAGTTTTTTGAGGGTTCTCCGCATTGCCTTCGTAAAAGATTGATTAGTTTGCAGTCCCGCCAGCAGTGTAAAAGTGTTTCCTTCTCTCCACATCCACGCCAGCATCTGCAGTTCTGAGACTTTGTAATGTGAGCCATTCTCACTGGCGTTCATTTTTTTTATTTAATGAACATATAAATACCATTTACTTATGCCATGTTCCAGGCAATGTACAAATGTTAAATTAATTCTCATATAAACTTTACTATTTTCCTAGATAAAGGAAGTACAGAAAAATAATTAGGTGACATACCTAACAGGGAGCCAGTACAAGGAGCGTATAACTCAAGCACCATTCCTTCAGAGTGCCCTTTCCTTTTTCTCCCATTATTATGTTACATTGTTGCTCTAAATTTTGTATATTGAAAATAAAAGCCTTTGTCAGCCTTGTTAGATTTGGATCCTTAGGAGATTTCCCTTTCTTGGAATCAAACAGAATCAGACATGTTTTCTTTATTCTGATCACCATTTGTTGTTGTTGTTGTTGTTGTTACGAAATATAAATGCCTTGCCCTGAATCAACCTTCTTTAATCATGCTCGGCCTTATCTCCAGTGACTGAGGTTTTTACTTTATAAAGAGGAAATAGATCACATCCCTTTATCTCTCACGAGGTAATATTTCATCATATTTTAAGCAGGGAAAATGACTTCTGTTTGCCTATAACACAGGTGATGGTGGTATTTGAGCAAATGCTTTAAAAGGTACAAACCAAAATATCAATATAAGATAAATTAAAGGAAGATAAAACCTCACATTTACTGAGAGATTACCATGTGTCAGATTCATTCTTAATATCCTTTTTCATATATTAGCATACTGTGCCCTTTTAATGACCCCATGAGCTAGGTATCAAAGTTGTTACTTTTTTATGTATTTGAGGATACTGCGTGCAGTGAGGTTAAAAGAAGCTTAGAAACAGTATTTGAACCCATGCAGTCTGATTTTAGAGGACAAGAATTCAACTGTAACACTGTAATGCTCTTATGAGGAGAAAAAGAGAAAAGTTTGTGTTAGAGCTAATATTGTATCTCCTGGTTAGGTATGTTGGGAATTCACAGTGAGGACTGCCTGGAGAATGAACCTCACCAGGCAAAAAGCAAAAGGGGAAAAGTGTACGTTAAAGTTGAATGGTATCTTATGTCGGCAGTTTTCACAGAAATGCAGGGTAACATGTATAATTATGAGAGACAAATAATGCAGACGGACAGCACTAATGAGAATTTTCAGGCAACTGTACATTAGGTGATGGAAGCTCCTTTCTCTGGTCATTAGCATTTTTATTTTCTTTTTGATACAGGGTTCCCCCAGTTCAGACCCCATTTTCCATGAGGATTCATGCAAGACTCATTTACTTAGGCCTGGACACTGCCCACATTCGCTGGAACAAAACCGCCTTATAAGAATCAGTATGACCGGTGTTCCAACTACCATTCCCAGAACCAAGGGTAAACCCCAAGTGCAACCACTTTCCTGTGCAATGGCAGTTTTAAAATGAACTTCTGCCCACAGGCCCCTAACAGATTTTGACACATTCCTAGATATACATTCCGTTTTACCCCAAATTCTCTGCCTGCAGTGTGAGAAAAGCAACATATAAACCCCTATGATACCGGAATTTCAGGTTCTTGGTCCCGGTGATTTGAAGAATAAATCCGCGGACCACAGAACAGTGGTAAGACAGAATTTATTTACAGAAAAGAATACAAAAAACACTAAAGCTCCTGGTAGAGAGAGAGAGAACTCAAGTGGGAAGAGAAAAGCTCTCTCCGTTTCTCTCCCGGTCTTTCCACGTCTTCCATTTTAGGCTCTTAGTCTCAAGGTGTGTATAGGTGCATGGGTTCCTTGGCCAGGATATGAATGAACACAGTCCCTTCCCCCTGGGCAAGGTGAATGAATGTATCAATGAATGAACACAGTCCCTTCCTCCTGGGCAAGGTAAATGAATGTATCCATGAATGGACACAGTTCCTTCAGCGGGGGCAAAGTGAATGAATGTATTAATGAATGGACAGAGTCCATTCATGGAATTGAGGCCTAGGAAATTCACATGAAAGTGACCTAGGCATAGGAAATGGGGGTTCAATATTTAGTCCTAAGTGTGAAGTGAAGGAGACACCAAAGCGCAGGTGTCTCCTGGGCAGTTGTCCCCCCTTTTTGGCTATTGGAGCCTCCGGTGGGGGGTTGGAGGTCCCCCTCCTCGCCTATCATACAGCCCGCTGGTTCTTCAGCTGGCTGTCGCTGCACTGACACCGCCAAGGTGGAGGCGGCAGGTCTGCCAAGCTGGCCGGGGCGCCAAATGTCCTGCATCACCTAGCCCAGTGTTTCTCAACTTTCCTAATGCCGCTAGTAGCAACGAAAATAATTTTATGGTTGGCGGCCCCCACAACTTGAGGAACTATATAACAGGGTCATGGCATCAGGAAGGTTGAGAACCACTGACCTAAACAGAAGGCTCAAGTGGGCTACACACTTTGGGGACAGAGGTCTAATTTTTTTTCTTATTGATCAATAAAATCTATCCTGTTGCTTACTCATGGTGGCCTGTGGATTCATCCTTACAATCTCTGAAAAGTACTCGGCAAAGGAAGATTCTGGAAACATTTTTATTTATTTTTTGAAACAGAGGTTTGGCTATATTGTCCATGCTATTTTCAAAACCCTGGGTTCAAGGGATCCTACGGTCTCAGCCTCTAGAGTAATGGGGATTAAGGTACATGCTACCAGGCCCAGCTCTTAAACTTTTTGGAAGGAGGGTTGAAACACACACACATGCTTTCACATGTACATATATTTATAGTTTTCAATAAAACCACAGAGGTACATGTCCATTGCATTTTTCAATCACAGCTACTAACATAGTATATTGATAGTTATCTAGCAGAGGACAGAGAGTAGTTTGGCTTTCTAGAACTGTGACTCAGAATACATAGGAAACATCTTCAGTTGAATGGATGTCCCTATTAAGGAGAATAGATATTCACCAGCAGTTGTGATCATAAGATAATCAAATTAATATAATGATTGTGGAGGGAGGAGACATTCTTTGAGGGAAAACTGCCCAAAATTCAAAGCTATATAAAGATGAGACTTGTGATCTTGAGACACAGTAAACCAGAAAAGCAGATGGGTCTTTGACATCAATGTGATATACACTATTCACATTGAACCTTACATATGCAGTTAGATTAAATAGTTAAAAATTTGTACTTTATGCTTCACAAAAATATAGAGGAAACACAATGTACGTGTCTTTCCTTAACATAGCCTCTGTATTTCAATCACCCTCTATTCTCATTGCTGTGATTTAGATTCTTCCTTTATAAGGAAGAAACAGAACACATTCTTTTGTCTTTTACAAAGTAATCAGGAAGCCTCCTTCCAGACTGCAACGTAACTCAGTGAAGCCTCTCATACGTGTAGATTTTTGTTTTAATTGACTGATAAAATTGTATATATTTATCATGCACAATTTTGTTGTTTTCTATACATTGTGGATGTTTAAAGGGACTGTAGTGGGTTGGGGAGATGTTCATCATATGTTAACAAAAAACTAATTAGATAGGAAGAATAAGTTCAGGAGATTTACTGTACAATGTGGTGATTATAGTCCATAACAATAGACCCTACAACTGAAATTAGTAAATTTTAAGTGTTCTCATAGCTAAAAAATAATAAGTATGTGAGGCAATGCTTCTGTGAATTAGTTTCATTTACTCACTGTACAATGAATTGTGAAATGTGGTGTGTAAAACGGCACCACTGTGGTTCAGAGTTCTAAAACACAATCAGAAAGCCACTCTAAGAAGGACTACCTACTCACCTGTAAACTCGGAAAACATAAACTGGCCTTAAACCTTTTAACTGAGACAAACTGCCAGGACCACAACATCCTGGAAAATATCTGAACTTGCCAGCATTGCAACCCCTGAACAGTGAACTCATATAGTAAGCCAGCCATCTCCAACAAGGATAATTGTTTCAAAACAGTAGCTTAATCACCCTTAGCATTCTTCTACAAATTTCTTCTTGCTTTACTCTCAATACAATTTAGCTTTTAGAAGAATATGTGTTCCCTGCCTTCCTAAGTTTCCAATAAACACCTTGTCTTACTACTTTGCATTTTGGTTTTTTGCCTCTTCTTGGTTGACAGTATACATTTTTAAAATGCCTTTTAAAGTCTTTTCAAATCCTAACATTCTGGGCTTCTGACTTGAAAAATTAAACTATTTCTAAAAGATATGGTAATCTTCTGATATAAAAAAGAAAGGATCTCCTTAAATCTGTTGCGTTACTAATAAAAAAGTATCGAGGATGGTTCCCAGGCTATGTGTTTCCTATATACGTACATAGGTATTTGTGTGTGAATGTGTCTGTTTATGTGTGTTTGAATAATTGGTATATTTAAAGCTATTCTAAAGATGTTATTTTCATCCTGATAGGATTCTATTTTAAAACATAATGATTTGCAGGTGGCAGCCACATTTATCTTATCTGCTGGGTTGTAATTACAATGTTTATTGTAAGAAATATAAAAGCTTAATTTAGATTGAAAAAAAAATATCAGGCCATAACTTGGTTCTCACTTCTCTAGATTTTATTGAAGTGGAAACAAAGCAAATATTTATATTTGTTTTGTTAAAATGATAAGTCAATATGCTGGGGAATTTGATCCATTCATTATGATTATTTATTTTCCTAAATGTATTTCTGTTTCTTGTCTATATCTAGAGAAAATCGTTTCTAATGCCATTTGTGGAAAGTTTAAGACTTTTTTTCGGATCATCTGCTTAACTGTGTGTACTTCCATTTTCTATCAAACTCTAATGATTTTATTACTATATTAACTTAATTTCTAAACCCAGAAAACATCACACATAGCAGGTAAAAGAGAAAGTAAAGTGTTAAATATATTGCAGTATGTATTTCTAATTTAGTCTTCTTTCCCAGGAAACAACATGGGATTGATTATACAAGGTCATATCTGGAAGAAAAGATTTCATATTGCAGCATCAATAAATTTCTCTCTTGCACCTTCATGTACAGGCTACATGATTGACACATTTTATTAGCTAGCTCAGCTAGCTCTATGCCTGTAGCTTTGTCATAGCAATTGCTAAATTAATTTACAAACTTCAGTCAGCTTGTTGTATTTTTATAGCTGTCTCTCTGAATATTCTTCCCACGCAACATGAGAATTCCCCCCAGACAAAGTACTGCTGTTAAATCTTTAATTCATTCCTTGTTAAATAGTTGTGTTATTTTGATTTTAGCACAGTTGTAAAGGCTAAGCTTCCTTTCACACATGCTATTATGTCAATGACCGACTATTGTAGGGAGAAGTCAAACTACAATGTATGTGGGATGGAATATTGACATTTCATGGTAATAAAAACCATTGCAATTCATTGTATTCTGCAATAAGTAGGTTTGCATGTATTAATTGACAAAATATTTAAAATCTAGGTTCGATAACATGTATTCAGAGAAAACTGAAGACAGCATGGCGGTGACAAAAATGATTTAAAAAAATATGGTTTCTGAATAAATCAAATAACTTTCAAAGGGTATTTACTGGAAGAAGTATTTTTTTTTTTTTTTGTAGAGACAGAGTCTCACTTTATCACCCTCGGTAGAGTGCCGTGGCCTCTCACAGCTCACAGCAACCTCCAACTCCTGGACTTAGGCGATTCTCTTGCCTCAGCCTCCCGAGTAGCTGGGACCACAGGTGCCTGGCCACAATGCCTGGCTATTTTTTGTTGCAGTTTGTCCAGGGCCGGGTTTGAATCCACCACCCACAGTATATGGGGCTGGCGCCCTAACCACTGAGCCACAGGTGCTGCCCTTGAAGAAGTCACAAAAATGGATCGTTATGCGGTAGTTCTTTAAGCTTCCTACTGACATGATTTACTATTGAGAAGTCTATTTTTTCCATAAAATAATCAAACTTTCATTAAAATTTTTAAATTTTAGCTATTATCTTTATAGGGCACATCTCCATTTTATGTTTGATAAGCATAAACTAATCACATGTTATGTCACTTGTTTTGCTTCATCTGAGGCAGCCTTATTCTCTGAGATTTGCCTCATCTTACCTGCATGGTATGTGTAGAAACGTTTAGGAGCACAGTAGACATAAACTAATGATCTTTAAACCACCAACAATGTTAGAAAATAAGTAATTATTACTGTTTGACATTTCCCACCTCATTTACGAAAATGCTGCTGAAAGTAATCTCTTTCAGAAATTCATGAGGAGAGAGATGGGAGATGAAGCAGGGAATAAATTCTACTTACCGAGGGAGGTGAATGCAGGTGACGGTGTGATTCAGATGAAAGAACTTAAATGGAATAACAGGTTCTCTTGATGGGAAGAAAACCTTCTTCAGCATGCCTGTGTGATTTTCCACTTTGTATCCTAGTGGGCAAAATTGATGTCTTCTTCATTTAGACTCAAAACAACATCTACCACCAAAACATTTAGAGTGTCATAAAATATGTACAGGATGCCTTTTTGTCTCACTGTGATTCAAATTACATGTTTTCTAGGCTTGCATTTCCTGAGAGCTGGTACAGGATTACATATGAAGTCCTGAAGATAAAGTTTGCTGTTATCTTTTCTGTACTTAACTATAATTATCCCCTACATTAAAGACATTTTCAAAATATAAGTTTAGTGAATAATGAAATAGATACTTTACATATATTATTTTCCCAGAAACTTATGTATAATACTCTGATTATCAAAGCTACATGTAAATACTAAATTAAGGAATAATTGAAGTTTATAAAAGTTCACCCACATAGTCAAGGTAGCAATGCACTGGATAAATAGCAGAGCTGGAATAAATACTCAAGCCTGCATGACTCAGATCTCTCTGTTTTTCTCAAAACATTATGCCCTTTTTTCCATTAAGCTGTTTTGATGTTTTAGATCAGAGTCACTACCTAAAAGCTTAATATGAACTTTATCGTTTTGAATTTAGGTCTTATTAGTTTTTGCATAACTAATAGATTCAGTTAACCCTGATTCCATTGATGAAGTTCAGATAATGTTTAAAAAATAACTTTCCATTTAATGCTTACACTAAAGATCTATTGTATGTGTGTAGTGGCCTGGGATGTCTAACAAAAATAGTATAAATTATTTGACCTAAACAACAGATATTTATTCCTCAGGGTTCTGAAAACTAATGAGTCTGCAGGTCAAGATTCCAGCTGATTCTGTTCCTGAGAGGGCTCTCTCTTCCCTGTTTGTGGACAGATGCCTGCCATTTTGCTGTATCTTCAAATGGCCAGGAAGGACCTTGGAAGAGGGAGAGGAAACTTTCTAGTGTTCGTTCTTGTAAAGGTGCTAATCTCATCACGAGAGTTTGACTCTCATGACTTAATTATCTTCTCTAGGTCCCATGTCCAAAAACTATCACACTAAGAATTAGGGCTTTAACATGTGAAGTTGGGGGGAACATGATCATTCAATCAATAGTGTTGTATAAGAAAACGCAATGAGTAAACTATTATATTTATCATTATGTACATCTTCAACCTCAGAGTCCTTATTTTATAGCTGTTAATTAGTAAGGTACCTGGGGAAGGAGGACTCTGTAAGAACTACACCAGTCCGTGTTCTATCCGTGTTCTATTGTAAGGGCTATAAAAATTTTTAGTTATAGAAAGATTCTATAATTTGAAATCCAGGTGTAATATAAAAATAAATACAACTGTAATACAAAATGTGATATAGACCACAAAAGATGACTAAATCTTATAAAAGAATAGAAGATGAAGGATTTACTTCCATCAGAATCAATCTGAGATGTTAAAATTAAATTTTAGTAAAAGTGGAATTTTTGCTACCAAATTAGCAAGGTTGTAGAGATACTAAAGCATGACACCCAGTCAATAATATTAAAATACTTAAATTTCTGGATAATTCTAAGAGTAGAGATAAATTCTCAACTATTGGGTATGGTGAGCCCTGTCTGGGTGAAGGGCACATTTATAACGTTGACTCAATCTGCACAAAAACAAAGTATGTAAACAAAACCTGATTTGTTTTTGTACACCACAACATTGTTAAGTTTTAAAAAAGCATTAATATACAGTCTGGGAGTAGTTAATTACATAGTAGGGAACATAAATTGATTGTCTTTGAATCTTAATACTAAGATTTTCGATTTTAGGTTTATGTTTAGCAAATGATTTAATTATTCCATTGCTATTTATAACAGATATATCTCTTATTATTCTTATAAATATATCCAATATATCTTGGGAGTGGGGAAGCCTGGTGCTAGGATATAGCAAAAGGAATGACTTCTCATGGCTTAAACAGATTGGGAAAAGTCATTATGCAAAAGGCCCTTGCAGTGGTCTGCTTACGCAGAATAATACTGGAAATGGAATCTAGGAAAACTGTGGAGAATGATGGACTATTGAGTTATTGAGGAGTCCATCAAGAAAATGTGTTATGTTCAAAATTAGAAAATTTGAGAAATATTATTCAACAAAAGAATTTGAAATAGGAAGAATAATGTTCCCCCCACCACTGTCAAAAATGATGTCCACATTTTAATCTTGGAACTAGCGAATATGTTACCTTACATGGCAAAAGAGACTTTGTAGATATGATTAAGTCGCATATCATGACATGGGAAAGTTATTTCGAATTGTCTAGATAGTTTAAAATTCAAAGGTGTCTAAACTTTTTTGTTTGTTTTTCTCTGGTGCACATGGGAAGATTAAGACTTGTCTTCAGTCACACATTAAATACACAAACACTAACAAACACTGATTAAAAAGTGTTTGTGCATCCTTCTTGTAAGACTGGATACCAGAGATGAGCAAAAAGGTCCTTGCAAAAACAGTACATGGCCTGCGGGCTGCAGGTGGGACCCCCTGGAATGCGATCACTCTGATCTTTAAAAATGAAATAAGGAAGCAGGACAATCAAATTCAAAGATGTGATGATTGAAACAAATGTTAGAGTATTAAAAAGCCAGAGGCCAAAGGACGCAGTTAGGAATTCTAGGAGGTGGAAAAGACATAAGAAAAGGATTCACCTGCAGAACATCCCGAAGGAAAGCAGCCTTGCTGACAGCTAGATTTGGGGACTTCTAATCTCCAGAACTAATAAATTTTTGTTATTTAAGTCATTATGTTTACGGTCATTTGTTACAGCAGTAACGGAAAACGAATACAAGACTCTATGAAAGGTGTGTGCAGGGAACCTTCAAGGGCTAAGGCATTAACCCAAGACAGGAAAGAAATGGAGCAACCCCCAGAACTCACGAGACGGAGTTTCTTTGTCAGCCACCTTGCAAAAAAGCAGGGATCTTCTAATTAGAGGGATGAATGTACTACCCAAGTTAGAGGGATGAATGTAGAGGAGTTAGAGGGATGAATGTACTACCCAAGTCAGTCTCTTCCTGACTTTGATCCTCTGCTAGGTTTCACATGGGATGACTCCAACTGGGAATAAAAGGAAGAAGAAACTGCTGGTTGAGGTCGACTGCTGGGAACAGAGAGAGCAGAGCAAAGAGATGCCTGCATTGCGCCCTCTGGCATTTCTGCATTTTCCCAGTATGCAGAAGGTGCCAATTTGTGGGTTATAGGTAATGAGTCTGCTCATCAAGAATTCATTCTGTCTAAGTGTTCAACATATATAAGAAAAGAACACATTTATGACAGTGTTCTTCAACCTTTTTCATTATTTTTATAAGAAAGAAAGACAAAAACTATCGAGAATCTAAGGAAATATACTGTTGGAAATTTTCGAAGTAGAATGGAGGAACTAAAATCATAACCATCATAAAGGTGTTACAGTTGGGAAATAAGCAGCGTTTATTGTGAGCTGTCTTTTAGGAACTGTGCTAGCCACTACCAATAGCATATATTTAAGTACTTAAACTAAGCATAACACTGTCCTATATTATACTTGTTTAAAGTAAGTTCAAATATTGAAGTAACTTGTGCCAGATCCACAGCGTGTGCAGGGATCACTGAAAAACAAAGCCCGTCCTCAACGGTCACATTGTTTTTATCGGTGCACGGCAACATAATCTCTTTTCATTTCCAATAAAATATTGAAATATGAACCCATGTTCTCACTATATCTCATAGATATAGTTTAGGAAGTTATTTTTAATAAATGAAGAACTGAGAATTTTTAAATATCATGGCAGATTGTCAAAGCAGATGTTCGTGAAGTGTTGGCAATAAAAGCAGGAAAATACCTGGGAATACCCACTGACCAATAATGAAACTGAGAAATTGTTCTCTTACCAAGGGCAAGCTCTGTGCTTGGTACTTTGGTGACTGAGAGGTTTCCCTCCAATGCAAGTTTTCTCATTTTAGACAGCGCGTGCCATCTCACTGTGGGTTTCCTTATTCCAGTCTTTGTCCAGAAAACATTGCTTCATGGTGCATATTTTTTAAAAGTATTTAATCACTTTGGAATTTCCCCTCTTGGAAACTGATTCTGAGATACTGGGCGCGTGAATGAGTGTTTTAAAGAGCCTGGCTCCTAGTCTTCCTCTTTCCCCACCCTCATGGCAATAATAACGAAATTCACTGTGCCTCTGTGTATGAGGCTTCTAATCATGATTTAGGCAATGCAGGAGAAATCAAATACATAAGCAGAAACTTCCTAACTATTGGTGAAGGGCATAGAAAATTTCTGAATCTAATGAAGGCTTCTGTGTACTGGCTGTTCCCTGAACTCACAATTAATCAAATTTGACAACTAACTACAAAATGCAGATTACTTGGCAGATAACAACTTATATATTACATATTCACCTTCCTCTCCTTGAACTCTTTGTTTGTTTTTACTTCATGAACTTGGTGTTTTATACATACTCAATGAATCTATTATTCAAACTTTCTTTAAATAGCTAGTACTTACGGGTCCATTTAATTATCTGATATGTTGGCAATATGTCAAGTGAGTTGAACTGCAGGGGAAGATGTATGATTACAAGGACGAATTTTGTTTACTAATGAACATAACATACTTTCTGAATGTTTGTGGAGTCACAGTTTTTAGAGAAGAAAGATAAGCAATTTGTTATATTTCTCTGCCATAATAAACATCATTTTACATTACTCCATAATGTAACTGATTCTTACATGTTCATCTTATAATTTATTTTATTTCATTTTATTTTTTAAAATGACAGTTTTACTGTCATCCTCTTTAGAATGCTGTGGTGTCATAGCTCACAGCAACCTTGAATTCTTGGGCTTAAGCAATTCTTTTGCCTCAGCTTCCCAGGTAGCTGGTACTACTGGTGTCCACCACAATGCCCAGATATTTTTTTTGTTATTGTCATTGTTATGTTAGCAGGCTCTGGCTGGGTTCAAACCCACCAGCCCCAGTGCATGTGGCTGGAACCCTAACCACTTAGCTACGGGCACTGAGCCTGTATGTTCATTTTAATCAAGTAAAATATTCAATGATTTTCACAGTCAAAAACTATTTTTTTCAATACGTAGTCAATCCCAAATTTACTACTTAAGATCAATCCTCTATGATCTAATTTTCCAAGTGTTGTTCTGTAAAAATATCTAAATTGGGCAAAAACACTGGCCATTATTAAAAATTGGTAGGAAATGTGCAGAATAATGGCATTTATTTAAAATAAATGTGGAAAGAAATCAATTATGTGAGCTGATTAAGTAATGAAACAGTGAGAAAAAATGAAGAAATGAAATGTACTCCATAGCAAATAGGATTTATGATAATTGTCAAGCAAAATAATCAATAACATTTGTGAAATACTGTAATTTCCTGTTTGTTTGCTATTAATTTGCTATTTGTTTTCTGTGGATGCATGAGTGTTAGATTCATGAACATGGATAAGTATCATGGATAAATCAATTGAAATATATTGAAAGAAGAAAGATGATTTGTTAATTAATTTAACCTTCTCAAGTACAGGATTATATTATGTCAATTATTATTATTATTAAATATTTCCAGGCTTGGAAAACACATTTTAGGTATACATATATGCCTATAATTAAAAACTATAAAACAAGTTTGGCCATTAATTTTCTTCAATGTCTTAATAAATAATCAATAAGAAACCATAAATCTTAGTTTGCTAACTGCCTTCAGTACTTAAATTCTGAAGTAAGTATAGTGGAGGATTCCAGATACTAATGCTACTTATAGCAATGATTAATTTTAATCAGTCATTTTGTGGAAGTGGAAATAAAAAAAAAGAGCAGCATGATAAATAAACAAATTAGAATGAAGCACTTCTTCAAATAGAACATTGCATAAATAGTAAAGTTGGAAACTATTCTGGGCCTGAGTGCAAAATCAACAAAATAGAACACTGTAAATACCGTGTTTTGCAACTATAACTGATATGAAACCCACACTATGGCCATCTACATGGAGATATATTTTAAAATACTCTGCAAAGAGATTTCTACTTCAAGCCAGTAAGTGGGTAAATGTATCAATGTGTTTTTATAAGATAGAAGTCATTCTATCATAAACACAGAGACATAAATATACTTAAAAACTCTTCATTAAGATTTGAGTGGAAGGCTCTGCATAAAATATAAGGTTGGTTCTCTTTGCCCTTGTTCAGTTGCAAAAAGAAAACACACATTGCTATTTGCTGCACAGAAGTCTCGGTAAGTTTATAGCATGATGCACAAAGTCGTAACAAGCAACCTACAGCCATATTTATTATTTATTTCTATGATTATGAACAAAGTTATCCATGTAATCATTTCCTCATAGTCTTAGTGAGTGTGAAAGGCCAAACAGACACCAATTTGCACTTTCTTTCATCCTCCCCTTAAGCAACCCCTTCAGCACATAGACCTTGCAGAAATGTACTGTTAGACAAACATATTCTGGGGAGACAGGGGATTAGTCCAGAGTCACAGCAGACCCTTGTAAAACTGCATTTCCATCCTCAGTTCCCCTGGCAACTAACCAACTCCCAACCCTGTAAATCTAACCTTGCAAAGATTCCACCGACCTACCTCCTCCCTCAACTGAAAAACGATATGCAAAACCTCTTTTTTGTGATGCTTTGGGGTGTGAATCCATCTGGGTCGGCTAGTCAATAAAGGACTCCATACCTAATTAGAACTCAGTGTGCTGGTGTTTTCTCTATAATTCCCCTCATGTTGGGTACAACAAGGGTATTCATCATGATACTCCAGGAGAAAAGAACTAATGGAGTATTTATTTATTAACTTTTTAATTTATTTGTTAATTATTAAGAATTTCCTCACCTGCTTATAGAGGTTCAGTCCTTGGATTACAAGACGGCATAGTGAGTTAACAAGCAGGAGGTCCTGGCAGAATCTATAGTGTAACTCCAGTCCAAAAGTAGAGTAAATGGGGGTAGTTTTAGTCCTGATCCAAGGACTGAGAAGCAGGAAAGCTGATGGAGTAATTTCTGTCCAAAGGTAAGTGATCTTGAGACCTATGAAGAATCAATATTTCAGTTCGAGTATGAAGACAGGAAAAAGTAATGTCCCAATTTAAAGGACAAGATGAGTTCCCTTTTCCTCAAAAAATGTTTGTTCTGTTCTATTCTATTCTATTCTATTCTATTCTATTCTATTCTATTCTATTCTATTCTATTCTATTCTATTCTTCATCCGATTGTTTAAGGCCCACCAAGATTAGGGAGAACAATCTGCTTTACTTAGTCTGCTGATTTTAATGTTAATTTCATCCAAAAATGTCCTCATGGAAACACCTAAAATAATCTTTAACCTAATAGCTTCTCAACCTGTGGTTCAACCAAGTTGACATGTATATTTAAATAGCACATATACATCCCTCTTAACTTGATACCCATATCCATTTTTGTAAACTATGCTTAATTTTCAAATGAACACACCAGCAAATAAATAATTTTATTTATTTGAGTGATGCTTGCTCATATCCTTGCTATTCTGTCATTTAACTACTATGTAAATTACAATGTAAAGTGAACAATAGCTAAATGCTATCATAGAAAGTCAATATGTACTATGTTGTATAATAAAGGGACAATCGAGGTAAAATACCAAAGCACTTCATGTATGTATGTATGTATGTATGTATGCATGCTACATGTATATAACAAAATAAGGAGAAAATACTCATGACAATTGAATATTTGTTTTTCATTTTGTATCTGGTTATGTGGTTGCTCATAAATTGTGTTTATGACAACATTCTTCTAGTACACATTGTAGAAGAATTATTTTTGACTTAGGAAGGTTCTCAGCTGGCTGTTTCATTTGTTTGGTTTTTGTTTTTTAACCTAGTGTAGTTACTCAAACCTTTAACCCTGAAAGGGTAGGGTCACTTATAGTCCCGTCTGCATTGGGTTGTTACAGTCCTAATCATAGGACTTGTACTAAATGATGCCTTAAGAGGTCATCTGTATTAATGATTTGCTCTTCTATACCCACTTTGAGGAGAAATAGTACAATTTCCCCTGGTAGTCATTACCAGCCACCACAGCCAGAAAAATATCTCTATTTTTTTCCCATTGATTAAGATGCCTGAGAAACCCAACGTGGTCAGGTGCAGTCTCAACTTCTACTTTAATGGAATCATTATGTCACTCAGTGGAAGCATTTGCAGGACAAAACTCTGCCTTTCATGATGAAAGCAGTCTGGTATAATGAACCTGCTGCCAGCTAGATGGCCACTCACCCTAACAAACAGGGCCATTCAGTTGATGTTGGGTCTGTTGCTGGCCGACTGGGCACTCAGCACTGGGGTGCAGCCAGGCCAGCCTTGGTGAGGGGAAGTTGTCATCACTGAGCCCATTGGTGACCTCCATCCCTGCTACTGTGGATACTTTGTTCATTCATTGATTGGATAATGATGGGCTGGTGAGGAGAAGAGAACAGCTAGTATCCACAGAAGTCATCTTATCATGTCACTTATTATAATTTCCTCTGATGAATGCTGGGAGAAGAATTAACAGATTTTTTTTTCACTTTTTCCACTTGACCTAAAACAACTTCTATTTTTATAAATAAGGAAGCATCAAGTAGGATTTCTGTTTCTCACCTAGGAAAACAATGATCCACTAGCCAACATCACAGGTCCACATGCCTCAAACTGTTCTTATTGTTGCTTTGGATCTCCGGTTGACTACCTTCATCCACGCCTGCAGTGCTTTTGCTGGGTGAGTACTAATACTTGGTACCTTCTGCCCCAGGATGCTATTACTCCTGTTGCATCTAGGATTCCCAATTCACTGGTGTCAGTTCCCATTGTAAGGTCTGGTCTTATAAAGAAGAGTGACCACAGAGATCTTCAATGATGCTTGGGTTCCCCTCCCAACTTATGTTTCAAACTATTGCAGAAAAATATGTTTTCAGGACTCTTCCAATAGGGATGAATATGTCTTTTTTTTTAAGAGACAGAGTCTGACTCTGTCACCCTTGGTAGAGTGCTGTGGCATCCCAGCTCACAACAACCACCAGCTCTTGGGCTTAGGAGATTCTCTTGCCTCAGCCTCCTGAGTAGCTGGGACTACAGGGGTCCTGTCACAATGCCCGGCTATCTTTTGTTGCAGTTTGGCCGGGGCCAGGTTTGAACCTGCTGCCCTCGGTATATGGTGTCGGCGTCCCACTCACTGAACCATAGGTATTGCCCTGGATGAATATGTCTTAAGTGGCCATACACTTTAACATTCCAATCTCTGTAACCTTTGATTCCCTTCTTCTGCATTAAACAATGACAGGTCCAGCATTTCCAACTTGTTTATTGTGGGCCACCTTTTATTTCATATTTCGTTTTGTTTTTTATTTTTACATACAGGTGATATATTAGGTTTCCACTTTTTGCCTTCACAGAATTTAAAAGGCTTAAAATTTAATAACAATAACAATGTTTAAGATAAGGACTAGAAACGAAATCCTCGTAAAGAATGAACAAAGATAAATACATTCAGAAAAGAAAACAGATTATTACTGCATTGAAATATTAAGCAATATTAGTAATAATAATGCCAAGAAAGTAATGTTCACATTGTCAAATAGGAGTATGTCTATTTTAGAATGCTTTGACTCTGAGGCTCAGTATGAAGTCATCAGTTAACTTCTTATTTTTTTTCCAAAGTCTCAAAAAATAGACAACTGATATTATATGAATAAAAGTAAAAGAGAGTTTCAAAATACAGATCATGCCAAATCTTGTAGGCAATAGAAAAAGAAGAAATATTACAAAATCATTCTACTTGATCTGGATACACCTGATATTGAAATTGGAGAAAATATATTGTAATAAAGGTGAATTACAAACATATTTCACTTATAAATGAGGATGCAATGTCCTAAACAACATATTGACAAGTTGAATTAAACATTAATTTTTAAGTAATGTACTTTTGTCAAAACTGAATCCAGTTTATGTGAGAATTAGTCACTATTTTTTTCCTTTCTTTTTGTTTTCTTCCCCGCCCTTCTCTCTCTGTCTGCTCTCTCCTTACCCCATGCCCCACGGTGTCATTGTCATTAATTGTCCTCAAATCAAAGTTGAACACATAGGATTCATGCTTCTCCATTTCTGTGATGTTTCACTAAGAATAATGTGTTCCACCTCCATCCAAGTTAGTACAAATGCTGCAAATTCTCCATTGTTTTTGATGGCTGAGTAATATTCCATGGTATACATATACCATAGCTTACCAATCCATTCCTGGGTTGAAGGATGTTTAGACTGTTTCCACATTTAGTTCATGTTTCAAGAAAACAAAGCATTAGCACCCTTTCAAATCCCTCAAGCTACAACTTTAAAGCTGGAACCTCCACAAAGTGAGCCCACATCACTAAATTTGGCCCTATCCAACCTTGTGTTTCTTTTGCTACTATCCCCCATCCTTAATATCCACTCCAGCACATATTCCCCAGATTTTCATTGGGTAAATTAAAAAACTCAAGTAGTTCTTTTGAGCATGATACACCTTGCCACACACTTTATACTTTACTTATAGGTGCCTTCTGGGACTTAAATGTAGCTATAGGAATTAAAGGAAGGAGAAATGGTAGATGTATTAAGAAGAATCAGTATTATCTTGAAGAACAACTGCCTCAGGGAAGAGCTTCATAGTTTCTTCAGCAAATTAAGGGTTAATATTCTCAGATGAGGGTGAAGAGGCTGTTTTCACTGGCAAATAGAACTCCTCTATGTTCCAAGATTCATCACGGGACTTCAAACTTGACCCCATTTCAACTTTTAGGATTCCATCTTTCTAATTAGTACATTCATTTTAAGACTAGACTCTTTTGAGAGGATTATAATTCCAAACGCATTGTTAGACAACCAGTTACAGAGTGAGATATTTGATTATCAGGGATTTCAGCCTTGCAGTCACACAAGGCAATGGTCTCCATCCAACCACACATTGAAAAATATAGGTAATGCACCTGGTGTTTGAGGTGGGAATTCAACTAAGTTCATCATTTTCTTTCCAAACTGTGGTCAGCAACATTAGCTATTCTTGTTTTGTTCGTTAGTTTGACTAGAGAATCTAAAGGTATCAAGTACACAGTTACTCAGATGCTTGCTTCTTATAAGTGGGTGATTAGGAGTATCCAATGGTGAGACTTTACTTTCTCTATTACCACATCACATCAAAGACTAACTATCCTCCCTTTGGTACTGAAAACAGAATCATTTCCATATTTTAATCTTACCAGATTACATATCCAATTACAGATAGAACTGTAATCTCAGTTTCAATTCAGAAAACTCATCTTTAAAATTCTGCTGTCCTAAAACCATTCTTGGTACTTAAATGTGTATTATTCAAGGTATTCAAAAAAACAGAATTAATAGAATATATGTAGATAAATGATAGATGCAAAATAAAAAGAAATATACATATATAGAGAGAATATATATGATAGACTAATAGGATATTTATAAAAAGTATTATTACAAGGAATCGGGTCACATGATTATGAAGTGGGAAAATCTCAAAATCTTGAGGGTGGGTTGGTTAACTTGAACCCTGGAAAAGTCATTATTTTTCCAGATTAATGGCCAGCAGGCTTGAGACCCAGGAAGAATCAATGTTTCAGTTCAAGTTTGAAGGAAGGAAGAAAACAATGTTCCAGTTCAAAGGCAGTTAGCCAAGAGGAATTCACTATTAATCAGGGAAGGTTAACATTTTTCTTCTATTTTGGCCTCCACCTGATTGGTTGATGCCCATTCCCATTAAAGAAGGCAATCTGCTTACTAATTCTACCAATTTAAATGTTAATGTCATTCCCTAACACTTTCATAGAAACATCCAGAAAAATGTCTCATCAACTAACTGGGAATTCCATGGACCAATTAGTTAGACAGATAAAATTAACCATGGCCAGTAACCAGTCAGTATGTTCTAGAAATTTCTACTAGATAACATGGGGAGATAATAATTTATTTTTAGATTTAAATGTGTTAGTTTTCTCTAGCTGTGTAACAGGTACTCATATGTTGACTGGTTTAGAAGAACGTACAGTAGTTGTCTTACAGTCTACTTGAGTCAGTAGTCTGTGTACAGTTCATTGGGCCCTCTGCTAGGAGTATTTCAAGGTTGTAATCAAATTGTTCATTGGGCTGCATTTTCAGCTGGAGCAATGGTTCTCAACCTTCCTAATGCTGCGACCCTTTAATACAGTTCCTCATGTTGCGGTGACCCCCAACAAGTAGCAACAGAAATAATTTTGTGGTTGGGGGTCACCACAACATGAGGAACTGTATTAAAGGGTCCTGGCATTAGGAAGGTTGAGAACCACTGAACTAGAGGCCGTGGGAGGAAATCTACTTCAAAGCTCTTGAAGGATATTGGCAGAGTTTATTCACTTTTGACTGTATGACTGAGAAAGCAACTTATTACTGGCTGTCAAATGTAGGCTGCCTTCCAATTCCATAGCTCTAGTGCAATTACCTGTCTGTTGTCCTTCTCCACAACGGTTTATCACATAGGTATTTATTTCATTTTTTAAGACCAGCCGTATAGTCTTTCTCATAGCTCTGAAGGAGTAATGTCCTATCACCTTTGTTTTATAATTTAATCTCACAAAGGTAATGACATTCATCATCACCATTGTTGTGTTTTGTCAGAAGCAAATCACAGTCCCATGTGCTCATTTTTCAATTGGGTTATTGTTTTTTGCTATTGCTATGTTTGTGTGTTTTATATATTTTTTAATATAAAGCACTTTCTGATGTATGTTTTACAAGTATTTCCTACTAACACATAGTTTCTCTTTGTGATGTTGCTTGTTTCCTTTTCCCTACAGAGCTTTTTAGTTTGAATCAATCCACATGTATATTTTTGTTGTTGTTGTCTGTGCTTTTGGTACCTTACCTAAAATATCTTTGTTCAGATCAGTGTCACAATATCCAGTGTGCATGGATTAAAATAACTAATACTATTTAAATGTCCATATTGCCTTCAAGATTGCTTAAATGGGTAGTATGTAAATGAGTTTTTAAGAAAGTGTGAGTTAAAAAAAATTAGTGATGGCACAGGGAAGTAAATAATAATAAAACAATCTGTCTTTCAATTAACATTTTCAAAAATGAAGTCACATTGGAATGAATTGTAATACAGATTTTATTTGGTAAAGTTTTTGAATCTTAGGAAATAATATGTCAAAGTCATGTCGTCAGAAGCATCCTAGCAAGCCAATTTTTTCTCTGACCTTCTGCTGTCCTGTTTTTCACCTTCATACTACCTCCAGACAAGCCATAGACACCAGAATCTCTCTTCCCCAAAACAGACCATAGAAACTAGAACCCCAGTCCTACAAGCATAACCTAAAAATCTTGTTCAAACTTTACCCCGACTTACTGCTTAAAACCTGGCCTTTAAGAAATTCTCTGACCTGTTTGATTGTAGTTTATAAGATCCTGATTCCAGGGAGGGTCCTGTTCCATACCTGAAGAATAGGAATACTGCACAGAGAAACCAAGAAGAGTCCGAATAGATAGGACTTCCTAAATTTAACCTCTCAGTCTATTACTATCAGATCATACCATTTCTGTTCAATTGCATTCTAGAATACTGTCCTGTCTTCATAGAACTGAAGCATAAAATTAGATCACTTCTCTTATATCTCTAGTTCTAAAATTTGAAGGCTCTATGTCACATAAAACTATGATCAAATACATTTGTTATGGCTTTTCTCCAGAATAAAATATGGAGTCTTCAGAGGGAAAGTTTGAACTTCCCTATAAAGTCAAGAGAGTGAATAGCAAACATTTTAAGGAAACTTTCCTGTGAAGGAGAGTGGGAAGAGAAAGAGCAAGTAACTACAGGATGAAAGAGAAACTTGAGTTAGAGAAAAAGTTTTTTCTATATTTATTTCTTTTTATATAGATGATTCTATGGCATATATGGATGTGAAAGTTAAGAAGCCAATAAAGAAGCAGAGAATAAAGACATAAAATAAAAGCTAACCCAAAGAGTGAGGACCACAAAAGAAGTAAATGGAATGAGATTTAGAATACGTATGCAAGTGTTGACTTTTGAGGGCATAGAGTTATTTTACTTTGTTTAAAAACAGAGGAGCCAGAGAAAATCAAATTCAGGTAGAATTTTAAAGGTTGTTATGGGAAAATGACATGCTTTCAATATGAGAACTTGCATGCTATTATGTGTGCAGTTCAAAGAGTGGTAGGACATTGACACAAGTAAAAAGACATAAAATTATCATTATGGAAAAAAAGAGTGGTTAATAGAATTTGTCATCAAAAAAACGTGGAATTATCACTGGCCTTTAAGCAATAACAGGTCAAAGGGAAGGAATATGCAAGGGCAATGCTGAACATTCGACTATCTTTGTTCAAACAAACAGACATAATACTTAGGCTCAGGACTCGATAAACTCAGACTAGGGTTCAGATTTACTTGCTTTCTTCCTCCCACCATCGGTGCAGGGGCATTGAACTCCAATGCTCATTGCAGCACAATTGCAAAGATGTAGAATCAACGTAAGTGCCCATCAACTGTACATACCCATGCACTTCCTCCCCTCATAGATAACTACTCAGCAATAAAAAGAAATGAAATCATGTCATTTGCAGCAACTTGAATGGAACCGGGAACCGTGGTCCTAAGGAAGTACATTAGGAATGAAAAAGCAAATGGAGATTGAAAACTAAGATGGGGGTGGACGGAGGGTGAGGGATAAAAATCTCCCTGTCATGCTCAATGTACATTACTCTGGTGTCCGGTGACAGGTACACTAAAAATCCTGACTCCAGCATTACACAATTCATCTATATAACAAAAAATACTAGAACCTCTCAAGTAAGTTAAAATTTTAAAAAACGTAAGATTTAATTTTGCATATATTAAGAAAAATATTTAACTTTAATCCTGAAGATGGAGAGAGTTTGTTAATCTTTGTTAAAATTTTAAAAAACATAAGATTTAATTTTGCATATATTAAGAAAAATACTTAACTTTAATCCTGAAGATGGAGAGAGTTTGTCAATCTTTTGGATGCCTCAGAACCCCCGGACTATAAGTAATATATACCTAACTTTCACTTCTTATGACTAAGTTGCTAAATATAATGCATAGAAAGTAATTTTTAAAAATGTAAGGTGTAATTCCTCTTCACCAAGAAAAAATAGTATTTGATAGAGTTGTATGTCTCAAAAATACTAGGGTTATTATAATTAGCTAATTACACATAATTATGATTATACACATGTAATTGTAATTACACATAATTTGAATTATACTCTGCATTATGTATTATACATAATTTTAATTATTCATTTGGTCTGTCATCTAAGAAGTTAGAGATAAAATATCTACTAGGACACCTGGTCAATCCTCTTCTTAGTTCTATGCCCCAGAAATTGTCTTCGCTTAAGGATTCATTCTTATTTATTAAGTGAATTACACAATAAGGATGATCTCTTGTGCCCAGAGATCTTTCTTTATATTCATTCAGTAGCTCAAGTCTTTTGTGTATGTGGTAAAGGCTTCTATTAAGCCTTTTAGTGCATATGGCAAGTCATGTAACATGTTTATTAATATATACATAGAGAAATTAAATGAAATGAGTCTCATTTACAAATTGGATAAGTTCATGAATTAGAGCTTGGCAAGAGGTTGTTTTACCCAACTCAGTTGATATCCTTAGCGTTAAGAATCAGAATGGAAATCTACAGAAGAGTGTTATTCTGGAAATGTGATTTCCAACACCTTTGGCTTATATTATATCTGGCCATGCCTATGTTGGAAGTTTTCTTTTCTTTGGCCCTGAATGGATAACACAGCTACTACAATACAATGGTGCAGATAAGGAGGTCAAAGTTATGCTACCCTCACAACCACTAAAATAGTATTTACTCTATATCCAAGTTTTGGCATCCAGATCATTTGGGCAGAAGCTTTTAACTTGAAAATAAATTGCATACATAACTTAAAGCTTTCCAGAAGCAGTACTAAGTTACATGATCAGCACTTTCTTAGAAAATCACCTCAGGGCTGAATGATTTTAGCAATATGTTTGCAGTATTCCCACATGGCTGAATTGTTCTTTCATACTATTGCTAAATTAGAAGTAGGCACGAATTTCCCTTTGGTGGTAGGCAAGGTAAGTAATTCTCTCTACCTCTGGTTCTCTCTCTCTCTTGCCTTGATAAATGTGTATTTATGTGCTTGCATTTGTATGCATCACTATACACACATACCCTGGATGAGAAGCTATTTTTCTTTTTTGTGGGTATGTTTAGGATCTATACATATATACACACGCATACAGAGAGTGTCAAAAATATATATTTTTTTTAAGAAAAAAACTATATTAAAGTTGTAATACCCAAATCATGTTCGACTTCTGGAATTACAAGAAATGCTCAAATGTGACTTGGGTTCATCTTATGTTATCAGTATATATTGAAAATGAAAATTCTAGCACAGTTTTCTCTCCCTTTATTAAACTGTATATACCTTTTTTTAGAATCTTCTTCTTGAGAGATTAAGGCATAGCTTTGCAGCTTACCTAAATCATAACTGGATGGTTGTGATTTTAAATATATATATTTAGATATATACACTAACTATAATTTAATATTAAAAATATATATTTAAAATCACAATAACCATCCAGTAATGATTTAGGTAAGCTGCAAAGCTATGACTTAATCTCTCAAGTAGAAAGAACAAGTTTCCTGACGATAGCCTGTACAGTGAAAATTATCAAGATAACTCTTAAGTAGACAAGTCAAATTATGCATCTCTCTTTGTTACCAAGAGATTTTGACTCCTAACGGACATTTACTACCAACAGATTGTATTCTATCTGGCAGTGTTGCAATAGCAAGAAACTAAGCTCTGGATCCCTGAGGACCTCTATAGTATTTAATAAGTTATTTAATCATTTTGAACTACAAGTTTTTTTTGTCCATTAATTAGAGTTCGTTGTACTTTCCCCTTTAAAGATTAGGTGAGAGTTTTCACTAGTTTTCTTAACAGAACTGTTATCACAAGGTAATTGTTCAATATAGGTTGTTTTTCTTCTCAGTATCTAGTCACCGTATCTTGGTTGAGCCTGACTCACATGTTCTGTTCCTTACTGACTCGTGTGTTTGATTACCTGGCTGCATTCTAAACACTTGGACACTGCTCAGAATGTCTGTATCCATAGGCATCCTAGGGGCTATTTAGTACCCAGTTAGATCTAATGCGCATCAGTCAATTAAGTGCTGAGGACTGAAACAGGGCAAAGTCATGCCGTAAATAGGTTGTACTCAAATGGAGAATTTGGTCCCAAGTATCAGCTGAACTATCGCTGACACAATGATTATGTTTTAATCAAGGAAATAGGTTAATGTAAAACTTTATTTCTATGTCATTAGGGAATTGTCTTTTTCAAAGACAGCTTCCGTTTTTCTATCTGTAAGTTAGGTATAATTATAATACCTGCTCCAAGACCTTTGTGAAGAGGAACTTAGTTATAAGGCAACTGTAGAAGGCATACAAACCAATTCGTTATTTATAGTAAATTCTAAATAGTTTGAACAAGTACAGGAATTTTTTTGACTTTGTTAAGATTAAGCAAAATTAATAAAATAGTTCCAGCTCTGTGCCACGTACCAAGCCAAGTAATCTTACCTTTCTAACTTGCCTCTTTTCTGAGCCTCTGAAGCCTCTTGGACTTTATACAACCACTGGCGTTATGTGCATAATTTATAAAATAAGCTTCGTGTTTCCAGAGTTATCATTACCTGTGTGGTTTTATACATTGGCTAGAATGCTTTTAACTTTATAATTCAACACTGTATGTCAAGAAGCAGACGCAGTGCACATTGTACATTAAATAATACTAAATATCTGTCAACCATCTGGACAGTGCACAAAGAAGCATGAGATGTTTTGAGAACATCACTGCAATGTACTGTTCCACACTGACTCCACGCTGAGTCCAAGAAGGAGCTCTATATATTTTTTCCTTATGAGTTTCTTAAATTTCAGGGTACAGTCTTTCTTCTTTATGCACTTGGAATAACTATTTAAATCAAATTCATGGCTTCAGGAATGGAAGTTTCAAAAGTTTGTCCCAGTTGCATTGTGTGGCCAGTGGTCTCTTCAAAATATCCTAATTTATGAATGAACTTCAAATCTGTATATGCCAGACCTCTTTCTTCGGTTCTACTCCCATATTTTTAATGGCCACTGGATATTTTTCCTTTTGATTCTGCATAGGCATCTTACATTCATTTTATCCAAAACTGAAATCATTTTTCTCACTTGAACATAATATGTTTCCTATCTTATTTAATAGCACTGTCACTCATGCAGTTGCCCAAGGCACTTCCTTAGGAACCATTCTATATTTTTTCTCTCTCCTTCTAAAGCATAAAGTCTCCTGTCTCTGGCTTTTTCCAATTCAACTGAGAATATGTTGTGGCTGTACTCTCTCTGGTACAAATTATGATAATGACATGCGGTTGGTCTTCAGCACCACGGTCTGTTCGCTGTCCTGGCAATTCTCCACGTTTCTGTAATACCTTTGTACTAAGCACAAATCTGATTCTGTCACTGTCCTGTTTAAATTGCTTCTTTTCCCATTTCCTATATTCTGACAGTTAACTTCTCGAAAATGACTGTATGGGCTTCATGATCCCATGCTTGTCTGCATGTTTAGTCCCACACAAATAACAAAAGAAAATGTGCTTCTGGCATTCCAAACTGCATGAAATGCCAAATGCAACATGTTCCTCTTACCTTTCACTCTGTACTTCTTTACTCTAGTTTATCTTTCAGCCTACACTGACCTCTTCTTTTGGTGCCTCAATTCCTCTGTTAAAAATCTAATCAACCCTACGAATCATTTTTATAAAATTGAAGCCATATTTGTAGCTCCATTATATGCTCTTTGTAACTGTCAGGATATAATTCTGAAGTAGAAAATAACATATATCATAACTGTATGTTAATAGGGTTTTCATCCTATCTCTTCGACAAGTGCCTGGAAAGCAGAAATACAGCTTATTCCTGGCAAAATATTTTATGCTTGATATAGAGCAGGTGTTCAATAAACGTTGGTCCAGTGTATAATAATATTGTTTTAATACAAACTCAAAGAAGACTACAGAATGACCTTTCAGTGTCAAAGAGGGACATTGTTTATTCTACTCATAGACTATTTGTTTCTTTTGAGAATTTACCTGTTTGACTTTTAGATTTACTATTTGATTAGAGCCCTGATACTGTGAAGTGGCTTCACAGTAGAAATTTCTTTTAGGAAGGAGAGATAACTCCAGTAGTTATAATTGCATTGTCCTATAGGATATTAACCAGTTTTGTTTTACAGAAACTATAAACAGGATCCTCAGCCAAGAACACAAATGTTTCAAATCACAGATCTGGCTGTACTGGGATGAAGTAACTAACCACTCAGGTGCTGTTATCCAATGCCTTGAATTCTTATGGGCATCCAGCCAAATCATACTAATTTCCTATTGCTTCTCAGTTAATTGTTGTTTTTATGAGCTATGAATTGCATCAATCTCAAATCATAACACAGCATCATTTGAATAAAAGGCTCAGTTATGAATAGTAGCCGATTCAATTCCACACTCTGAGAATGTCACAAATAAGTGAGACTTGTTCTGCCAGTGTGGTGATAAATAAGAATATAACAATCATGAAATTATAGTGATTCTACCTCCATTCTTGCTTCCCTCACAAACATGTTTTATTTCTTGATAAAATAAAATTAAATGTTGCTTAGAATTGGAATTCTTCCACATTTATATGTATCTGGAAATGACCTTGTTGATATCAATAATAGCTCTTTCACAAAAATATTTAATCACAAGAAAATTCATATCAATGAAAACCCATTTTGCTAAAATAGTTTTTGATTTATAGTATAGTATATGTAAAATCCAAATTCCAGTTTCTTTGGATACATGAGTGCCACTTGGGAATTATCTATCTATGTAATATAAAAAAATAGAGACATACATAGCTGGATTCCTCTGCTGCAGATGTGCAGCAGAATACACATCTGATGATAAATTGAGGACAAATAGAATGAATTAACATGCATTATGTTTAGGTTTACAAATAGTGGAAGTTGTTATATGAAGTCTCAACATCTACAGTTTTAGCTATCTCTGTTAAGCCAACTGTTCATCGTATCACAGTTAGTGTGGCTAGTAGTTAATGAGCATTTAAAAACTTTATTTGAACAACATATCCTAATAATAATGTGCTTGTTGTGATTCCAATTTTGTAAAGATACAATTCAGTGCTGAAATTTTAATTCCAAAAGTTCAGTGTTCTGTATAAATAGTAATAAATTGGAACCCAAGGGAAATATTAATTTCCTGTTAAGTTTTTAGTAATGTTTATTTATGTTTCCAAAATACATTAATAAATAAATTGACAAACATTCATTACTATCCTTTTCAAAACTGATAGATTTCCCATGAAGTTTATGGTATATTCTAAATCACAGCTCAGATTTTAATCAGACCCAAAACTTAGTCACAATTCCCCAGACTGATTATTGGAAGTCATGAGAAGGAAAGCAATTCCTCGCTGCTGCAGAACAGCTAGAGATAGCCTGCAAATGAATCAATGAAAAATGTCACAGCCACCCCGATCACTTCCCGCCAAAAGGTTCTCACAAACTAGTAATGAAGGACAATCTGTCAGCAGCAGTCATGGAGTCGTTGCACACTTTTAATAGAGCAATTTTGAGATCATGTTGTTCACAGAATCCTACTTAAAATGGCTCAAATGACTTCACCTTTCTCAGGCAAGGCTATAATTGAATTATGAAAGGCTTTCCATACACACTGAATTTAAAGCTCCACGTGGCTTTAAATATTGGTGTCCCAATTTTATTTTTACATTTTTGAACTGTATCACCTCCAAAATCTATAGATAAGAATGATAAAGAACATTTTGAAAATCAATAAAATGCAGCTATTTTTTATTTATTTCCCATTCTTTCATTCAGTTTTTCAGCATACAGTTTTATGACTTCAACTTATTTGTGGAAAATATACATTTGTTTGATTTTTCCCACTCATGGAAACTCACTGCTCTTTTAATGGCTAAACATAAAAAATGGAGCAAGCCCTCTATTCAATTTTTGGAAGAATTTAGTTTCCAGAAAACTGAGAAAGAATTATAAGTTCTTTGGTTTAAACATGATAGCCTATTAGCATATTTTAAAAGTAAATTCAACAATATTTCACATTTAAGGTACTTGATAACTAATGATAGTTTTCAGGAGCAAATTACAGTTTTCTAACGTTGTTGAAATCTATAATTTTTGGAAAAGTAAAAGCATATTTAGATTTCTTAGAAAGCAGGTTCAAATTGGTTTTAGAAAAAATATAGTAAAATTTGGCATTGCAATTTAGAATCAAATTTAGGGAAACTAGAAGAAAATATAACTCAAGATGTTGGAACATAAAGATGACAATAATGCTGAAGGTGACATATAAATTCAAATTGCCCATATGTTATCCATTCATTTGCTTAAAAATACAAAACAAGTGTAAACCTATTTTCCTTTATTACCAATGCATTGTGTGAAACCACAGCACATTGATTGCTGGTGATGTTACTAACTTAAAGATGTAGATTATGAGAGAATTCTGATTTTCATATATTTCAGATGCAAGTGAATAACGATGTACAACTACGCACAAATTTGCTGAGTTGATTTTTCGTAATCAGGAGATGCAGAGTAAGATCAATGTCTTTAAGAAAGGGAAACTGTATGGTATTTAATAAATTCCCTCTTCTGGCACTAAGACATGATTAATCATCATTTTCCTCATGAAAAATATGCTAAAACACCTAATAGATTGCCTGATACATGTTAACTGTCTAGGAAAACTTCCATCGAATAGCTTATCCAGCAGATATGGTATCACAAAATATATCCAGCTGCCTATTCCAAAATGTCTTAATGCTGTAATTTGGTGAATGAGGGGAAGGCTATGTTGATTAGTAGTATGTAAGCACTCCAATTTGTACAAATAATCAACATATTGAATCCCATAATGGCATAAATGTATTCATGATCTATGTACAAATGACTTAATAAAAAAAAAAAAAAGGAGAGAAAATGTTGCTCATTTTTGCCCATACCTTGAAATTGGCTCCTGGAGAAAGTCCCTGGTGACAAGTATTAACAAAGAGTTCCTGGGGGTCCTTAGAAAGAATTAATTACACTGCTGAGATGAGAGTAATGCGAGAATGAGGCAGCACGTATTTCCCAACCTATGTGGAAATAAATTTCAATAATTTAACATTTATCGAAGTTGTATTGGCTCATTGTGACTTAACATGAACTCTGCTTTGAAATTATCTTTACCTACCTCTGTATTTATAACTAGTTAATTTGTCAAATATACAATAATACTAATTTTTATCTTAATGAATGAATATAATATTCACTTAATTAGAAAATCTTCAGCTAAAAGAGGCTTTACTGTTAAATGGTCTGAGCTTTATGAGTCATTTCTTATTTCAGTAACCACCTAGCCTCCATCAAGTCGCTCAAACTTATTATTACTTGAATTACAGGTGTAAACTTTTATCTCCTATATATTATTAAATTGAAAAGGCATCATGTTGTCTAGGACATGATTAAATATGGTAACTCAAATTAATCACGTATTTAATGAAATTTTTTCCATGCATAGTTTGTGTGACATGCTGTCACTATTATTGTTCTCAAAATGTTTTGACATAAGAGTTTGGACAGTTAAGTTCGCTAACTCATCCTAGAAAAAGTTCTACATACCTCATTGCTAAATATCACTATGGTCACCTTTCAGGTACTCCCCTTGAGAAGCTAAGCATCAATGCTAGCACCCGGTCCACCCTTCAAAGAACTTTTGGAACTCTTTTACTGGAATGGTCATCAGAGCTGTCATCATGCAAGTTGAGACTATTAAGTTTGCAAACGCATCTTAGACCAAGTGCTATCTACTTCATTCCTGAAGATCACCACAGTTGCCAGATGGCCAAGGGGAGTACTTCTAAAGTGACCACAGGGGTTTGGTGAGCTCCCACTCAACAAATATAATACACGGTATGCAGCACACTTCCTGGGTGAAGGATACAGTTACGACTGAGACTTTAATCTTACAAATACAAACTATGTAATCTACTCATATGCACACTCATATTAATCTGAAATAAAAAAAAAATTTACACCAGTATGTACCGCAGATGCAAAACATTGTAATCAAAATCAGCAAATCAAACCTAATAATATCTAAAATGTATAATATAGCATGATCAAATATGTTTATTCTTGAAATTACAAGGTGGCTTAGTATTTAAAAAATTAAATAATATAATTAATCAAATAATATAAAATAGGACATATCTCAAATACATACAAATTATTTAACAAAGTATAAAATGTAGTCCCAATAATGCACTCAATAAACTAGGTCTAAAAAGAAGTAGTCAAGTTGACATAAAAGGTATCTCTAAATTCCTATTGAAAACATCAAAACTGATACTGGAAGGCTACACAAATTTTTCCCCTAATTTCAAGAACATAGGAAGGATATATTTTCTCACCCTTTTATTCATCACTGCACTAAAGGTTCTAGCAAGTGTAATAAGGCTAGAAAAATAAATAAAAGTCAACTTATTAAATAAAAGGGTAAAAAAAGAAGTTAAATTATTTATTCACAAATAGCACGATTGTTTGGGTCACAAATCATGTTATGTCACAGCCAGCTACTACAAACTAATAAGTGAGTTTAGTAGTCGTGAGGACACATGACACTAAGAAAAATTCAGTTTTATACACTAGCAACAAAATGTAGAAATTTACATTTTAAAATATGGAATTTGCTAAAGCATCAAAATATAAAATATTTAGGGATAAATCTGACAAATGATGTAAAAGATTTATGCTTTAAAATCTACTAAATATTAATGAAAGAAATTAAAATAGGATTAAGCAATTAACCTAATATATGATAGATTAGAAAACTCATTTTGTTAAGAAGACAATTCTCCTCAAAATTATTGTAGATTCATTGTGATCCCAAAGTTCCAGAGGATGTCTTCGAAGAAGTTAACAAGCTGACACTAAAATTGATAGGAAAATGCAAAAGCCCCTGAATGGGTATAATAAATTTCAAAAAGAACGAAGTTGACAGACTCATATGAATGAATTTCAAATATTTATTGTGAGATTACGGTTTTCAAGAAAGTGGAACGGTCCTGTGAAGATTGAGAAGGATCAGTCCAACACAACAGAGTTACGAAGTAGACCCGTTAATTTATGAATGATTGAACTTTGACCTCCTGAATTTTTAACTTAGTACCCATGGTGTTTAATGTGGAGCTTCTTTTTGGCAGGTCTTTATCCTTCTTTTAGACACTTTAAAAAGAGTTACTCTTGTTTTGAAACATTTTGGTTTATTATTTGAGCACATACCCCATGCAATCTTCAACTATAGCAAAACTAAACTTGTGTTTAATGATCTTCATGCCTCTGATTGTGTTACTCTAACATCAAGTGGCAAAGAAAGTCTCTGCTGTTTTCCCTCTCCCCATGCAGTGGCCCTTTGCACAAAACCCCGCTTGAAGTCTCAAATTTTATCCCATGCCTAGAATAAGAAATTATCCCTAAGAAAATGGGAGTTGCGGATTTTTCAGCTAACCAATAAATAGTTCCTATTTAAGTGAGAGCCTAATATGTTCACTGACTCACCTTTTAGTAGCATTAAATGACAAGGACAAATCTACTATTTTTACTCATTTCCAATTTAACTTCTAAGTTGTCCATCTCATATAGATTCATAATTAGGCAGCATTCCAAGGGGAAGACCAGGCATATGGTTGGGATCTCCATTTCCCAATTGTGTCACCTCATCAAAGTCACAGAGGAGTCGATAAAACTCTCCTGGAGAACCTGCCATAGTCAGAGCTCACTATGTTGAGCTTTCAATTCGTGGTCAACCGAGAATTTATACATTCATCTAAGATTAAAACATCCTAGATTGTCAGCAACTTGCCCTGTGAATCAATTCTTTTTAAAATTTTAGCACCATTTAATATACTTTGCTTCTGTATTTTTCTGATTGCTTTAAGATTATATTTTTCGTTCTTTCCTGTTTTTGTCAGTTGGGGCATTCATTTGCCAATAATTACTTTATTTCTTCAGAAAAAAGAATTTTACCTAAAAAATCATCTCCTGAGATCTTGATAATATTAATTAAATTTAACTCCACTTAAAGTCTAGAGTATTTTCTAGATTTAAAACCCATGGGATTTCCAATCCATCTTTTCACATGGACCCTGGTGACAAAGCTTAAAACAAAATAAACGATTTCTTATATTACATAATAAATAAGTAGCTCTGAGATTGTAATATGGAAACTCATTCAATTATCTTATAATGTGCATTTAAATAAATTTTATTGTTTAATAGACTATGTCATTGATAGCTTTTTCATTTCAAAACACAATAAAGAGATGTATCTTATACTTGAGTTTGTAAAAGACTTACTTATACTTTCAAAAAGTCATAGTACAGGGACTATTCATTCTAAATGCACATGTTAGGAAAATAATGTAATACAGACCTTCACAAATGTTCGGGAACATCCAGTCTAAAAATCAACAATATTACATTGATATTTCTTTAAAGTAACATAGGTCTTATATCTTCTCTTTCAATTACAGCTATCACTACAAACTATGGGAATCTGGAGCTTTCTTAATGATAGAACAAAAGAAAATATTATAATCATGGAATTTATAGCAAAATTAAAAAGATATATAATCACATAACGAAATACCCAAGTGTATCAGTTTCATTGAATTCGCAAAACTGTAATCAAGATATGCAGCAGAACTTAGATTTGACTTTCGGTTGAAGGGTTTTTCGTTTGTTGTTTGTTTGTTTTTAAGATATATACTTAAAAACTTAGCACACGTAAACTACAGTTCACAGGCCATCAAAGAAACTTTAATATTCAGTGTAATCAATTAGATTCTTAAATTATTCTTAAATTTCAAGTATTAATACATGAAACAGATAAGAACAGATTATAACTATGTCTAGTCAGGGAAAGGAATACACAATTTTAATAAATGAAAAATAGAAAGCTCAACAAAGAAATGAACGATAAAAAATATATCATAGAAATGAAAAATAGAATGTTTGGGATATACAAACAAAATATCAGAAAAACAATGACAAGAAACAAGTCACAAGTAGTGAAGAAAGAAGTGAAATTCTCTAATCTGAGTAAAAAAGGTAAAGAAAACTAATGAAAAATAAAGATAGTCTGATGAACTCTGACACAATATCATTCCTAATATATGAAATCCAGAAAGAGAGGGGAGAAAAAAAATCAACAACAATAACAAAAAATGAATGAATAATTAAGTTCATGAACTCAATCTTGAGTAGTAACAAATACTTCTTTGCTAAACATCACTGCAGTCACCTGTGAGGTATGCCCCTTATGAAGCTAAGCACCAATGCCAGTACCTGGTCCACCCTCCAAAGCAACTTTGGAATGCTTCTTATGGAATGAAAATTCCTGTATTTAAAATTCTATATGTAGCAAAAATATATGTAAAATAGCCCGAAGAAAGACTTATTTACAAAAAGGAAAAATAAGGTGATAGATTACATACAAGTAATACAAGGGATGCAAAGAAAAATTTTTCAGCTGGGAAAGAAATAAAACTAGGACAAAATTTAATAGGTAGAATTGAATTAAAATATGGAAAATGGTCAATATATACAAAAAATAAAATCTAACATTTTTCTTAACTTAATTAAAATGGATATGACTGTTGAAAACAGATACGACAAAACGTCATGATAATATATGTAGAATACAGTGTCCATGACGTTGAGATCACAGAGTACGGTGAGGACAGTTCTGTATGGTGGCAAGTTTTCTATATTTTGTGTGACATATCTCTTGTTAAACTTTGAAAATTTTAATACAATATTATACTGGCTATAGGAATCACAAAAATACATAAAACGTATAGCTAAAATGCAAATATATTAATGAAATTGAACTATCTTTACATAGTTAGCAGTTAATGTGAAAGCAGAGAAGACAGTAAGCACATAAATGGTTGGTATCAATTCAATCACATCAATAATTATGTTGAACGTTAAGGTAAAAGGCAGATATAATAATATATGAAAAAAGAAAACCAATTATATACTAATTTTAAGAAGTTTTATCTTAGAAATAAAGGGTTAATAAATAGGTTGAAATAGATTGAAAAGAATAGAATAAAATAAAACATACACAGTACAAACTATTGTATAAGCATAGAAAAGCTGGAGTGGCTAGTAACATCTGTCACAGCCCCTATGGCCCTGGTCTCCATCGCCACAGAAAGGAACCAGGCGAGATGGGGATTAGAAGTACAAGCTTGTAGGAGGCGGGCTAACCTTGATTGCAGGGTAGCCCCGAGCAACCTACACAGTAGCCTTTTATTGAGACAGCACAAGACAGGTGAGGGGAGTATTAGACGATGACTACGGGCCCAAGGCTCGCCAAGGACTGGGTTCTTTCTCTGCCAAGAGCAACTGCGGACGAATTGGCCGAGGGCCCGCCCCCCAGCTGCAAATCATCTTGCTCAGAGGTCGTCAGGCTCTTGGCGTCCTCTACAAACATCAGATGAAATAAACTTGACAGCAAAGAGAACTAAAAAGAAAGAAGAGAATAATTTCATAATTATTAGATCATTGCTTACAAGACTTGAAGTATCATGAACGTATATGCCCCTGATTAGAGAACATCATTATTACAAAAGGCAAAATTTGACAGATATGATAGGAGAAATAAATAGTTCATAACCATACTGTAGAATTTAACATTCCTCTCTCAACAATTAAAAGCACAATTAGTTAAAAAACTGTGCAGTATAGAAGATTTCAACACCATTATCAACTTTTCTGGCCTAATTGCTATCCTTAGGGCAACAGCAAAGGAAAAGAGGCAACTTCATCAAGGTAAATCATAAGCTGGTCATTAAGAGAAAGATTCATACAAAGCAATACGTTTTATATTATGCATAGTACAGTATTCAACAATGCAACAATAACAAGTAATTTAGAGACATTAGGAAAATATTCCTCTTGTTTTGAAGTAATACACAGATCAAAAAAAATAATTCCCAGGGAATATGTCATCTGTAGTCATGTGCTTCTACCCGAAACAGACATTCCAAGAAAAATAAAACAAAATAAAACTTTAAATCACTATCCCTCAGGACTATAAATGGAATAACCTTTAACAAAATTTAACTTACAGAACTCAGTAATTTATATACAATGAAAGCATATGGTTTATCCCAGAAAGGCAGGGTCTATTTATCATCCAGTAATTATATCATGTAATACAATCCATTCACAAAAAGAGAGAGAAGAAAATCACATTACCGTCTCCAGAAATGTAAAAAAGGATTTAAGAAAATTCAATGAACATTCATGATAACTCACAAAAGTAGTAATAGAATGGAATTCCTTCAATCTAACAAAATAATTCTTAAAATATATACAAATATTGTCTCTTCCCTCTCTCTCTGTCTTTCTCTGTCCCTCCCCTCCACACACTCTGCACACTGCAGAATGCTGAGATACATAAAGAGGACCTAAATAAGTAAAAGATATAATAATACCTATAATATGAAATATTTTTCAGATTTAAATTTTAGAGAAAATGACCAATATATTAAGGTCAGATACATACAAATCCAGCAGGATTTTGCTTGAAATTGGCAAGTTAATTCCAGAGCGTATACGAAACTATAAGTGACAAAGAAAATTTGAGAAGGTAAAACAAAATAAAAATACTTATTCTTCCTAATATCAAGACTTATACAAAGGATTAAAAATCAGGAAAATATAGAATTGGTAAAACAAAAGATATATACTTCAGTGAAACTAATGAGAGTTTCCAGAAATAGACACCTATGCAGTTTCAATTGCCTTTGAGAAAAGTATCACATAAGTCAGTGTAAGGAAGTCTTTCTAGTAAAGATTCTACAGGGAAAAAATACATAAATAAAAACACTTAGTTTCAACATAACCATTTTTTTCAAATTTGATTTTTACCCTAGACATGAAAGCTAAAACTAAATCGCTTAGAAGAAAACAAAAGAAAAATCTTTCTGATGGTTGGGTTTCTAATATGGAACACAAAGATAGTAAATCACTAAATAAAGAAAATGGGCTGTTTAAGCTTTATTAGAATAAAAAAGGTGTTTTCTTTTTGAATATTTCCATTTAAAAAAATGAAGAGGGAAAGGATATAAAAGGGAAAATATTGCAATTCGATATAAAACTCATTGTGAATCCAATGATAGTGGAAAGTAAAATGGCACTACTACTTCAGAGAAGTTTAAGTTTTTTTTTTAAATATTATTAACCACTTATCATTAAACCTAGAAATCCCGCTCCCAGGCATTTATCAAGGAGAAAGGGTAATGCATTTTTATCAAATATTTGTACATGGCCACTCCTAATACATCCGATCACATGACAAAATTTGAAAATTAATACAAATGTGCATGTACAGGTATGTGGAAAACAAAATATTCTACATCCATACAA
Organism: Perodicticus potto; assembly: GCA_963574655.1. NCBI lineage: Eukaryota > Metazoa > Chordata > Mammalia > Primates > Lorisidae > Perodicticus > Perodicticus potto. The sequence continues at coordinate 48,481 of CAUYRH010018116.1, forward strand.
TGGAAGAGTAGGTCACTGGTAAAGGAGAACAGATTATGGACAAATGCAACCGTAGGCAGGATCTCAAAGGATTCTGTGAAAAAAGTCAATTTCAAAAGAGTACATATTCTCTTTCCACTTATGTAACATCCTTGAAATGACAAAATTATGGAGAAGGAGAACAAAATAGTGGTTGCCAAGAGACAGGGATGGTGTGTGGGAGGGTGGAGAATATAAAAGGTGGCACGAGGGATTTCTTCACAGTGATAGAATAACTCTGTATCCTGATTTAGCCGGTGGCGATACAAATCTTTATAGAATCGCATAGGACTAACACACATGTATGACTGCATGGGAAAAGTGTCAAAAACTGAATACGGCATGTAATCTAGCTGAAAGTATCCATCACAGTCTGGATATCTGACGTCAGTTATGTAATAGATCACCATGTGAGAAACTGGGTGAAGCATTGACAGGAGTCTATGGAAAACATAGAGGTGACGGCTGTTACTCAAAACAACATGGGTGAATTTCAAAATCACGTTGAGTGAAAAAGGTGGCATGCATATATTTAATTTATGTAAGAAGAAAGATTAATTATGGTGAAAAAAGCCAATTAATTTTCACAGGAGCCAGCAGCAGAGAGAAGAGAGACTGCAAAGCCAAGTGAGGGATATTTTGGGATGATTGACAAGTCCTGTGTCTTGATTGTCCGGGGAGTTTTACAGATCTTTATAATTCTCGAGTGCACCCAATTGTACACTTGGGAATGATGCAATGTATTACACGTGAATTATTCTTCAATAGAATTCATAAAGTGAAATTGTAGGAGGGAGGAAGGGGGCCGCTGAGTATTTCAATTATACTCATAATGTAGCAGTTATGTTTATTTTTTTCTGAGGGTCATAATTTTAATGTTTCTCTTTGTAAGTGTCTATGCAGTAAAAATTATAGAAAAGTTTAAATACACAAGGAATGCAAGTTGTTTAGCCTCAGCATAAAGGTATTTCAAGGACTTGTGAAAATAAATCAAAGATCACTTAGTTCAATTACATTCAACCAACTTCATTTTGCAAAGTGGGTGGTTTCTCCCTAATCAGGTCACAGGAAAGTATCAGGAGAAACCTCTTTTGAGTTTTTTTCTGCTGACTAATATGGTCAGTTTTTTAAAAATAGCATTAATTACATAAGGGACAGGAAAGTCTTAACTAGTGAATAACAATAAAACCATATTGCTACATTTATGGCATGTTATCATCTTGGTATATTTAAGCTTTTTTTTGGTTTAATTATGGTTAACTTCCTTGTAAAAATTTTGGGACATTATTTTTACAATTATTTGATCTCAATAGACTATATATGGTGTTATTTGCAGACTGGATTTCCCAGAAGCAGACTTCGAGATGAGGAATTCAATGAAAGCGATTTATCGGAAAGGAAGCATTTCTAGGAAAGGCAAGTATAGTATGAGAGGATGAACCTGGGAACTGAAGAGGCCACGTAAGTTTATGATCTTAAATCTCACTGAGCTCATAAAGCAGTCTCGTTTACTTCAGGGGAGTCCAGCTGGCCCAAACAAACCAGACAAAAATAAAGACTTGGGCGTAGGAGGAGTAAACTTGCAGAAAAATTCTGCCAGGATATGTATACCCTATTGCCTATCAGTCATTGTTTTTAAAATTACCTTCTGGGAGACTTGAATCTCCTGTCATTCCAGGTTATCAGGAAAGAGGGGTGTAATGAAGTCTGGGAGGCCAGAAACTGAGGGGCACAGAGCCGTTTGGGAGGCTAGGATAAAAGTCTTTAGACAAAGGTGCTGGCTGTTGGGCATGAAATCACACCAGAAGTTCATGAACTTGACAATGCTAAAGACATTCAGAGTAATCACGGGTGGAACAATGATATCATCTGCAATAGAGATATTTTAAAAGTTGTTTCAGAAGTTTCTAAACATTTTTGTTTAAACTGACACTTTTAACAGGATAAAAATATACCTTAGTGGATATGATTTATTAATAATTCTTTTAAATGCTTTGAGATTAATTATTTTTATAAAGTTAGCAGAGTAAAGTTATATACTTTTAATTTTACCTAAGTTGAAATGACCTCATGTCAATATTGCAACAGATGTGCAGTTTATTTATCTTTTATTTTTTATTTTTTTGTAGAGACTGAGTCTCACTTTATCGCCCTGGGTAGAGTGCCGTGGCGTCACACAGCTCGCAGCAACCTCCAACACCTGGGCTTAGGCGATTCTCTTATCTCATCCTCCCGAGTAGCTGGGACTACAGGCGCCCGCCACAAGGCCCGGCTATTTTTCTGTTTTTGCAGTTCAGCCAAGGCTGGGTTTGAACCCTCCACTTTTGGTATATGGGGCCGGCACCCTACTCAATGAGCCCCAGGTGCCACCCCAGGTGTGCAGTTTAATTCGACTTGATAAGTCATTCAAAGTATGATTCTCCCCCAAACTGGTATTATGTGATGCATAAAAATTTCTCTTTTAAGAAGTATTGCACTTGTGTCTATAATCAAAATAAAGTAATACTTCAGATGGGATTAAAACTTGAGAACATTTATTTGATGAAAATTTGATAATGATTGCAATTAGAAGTAATTAGTAAAATGAATTAGAATTTGGCTTATATGGTTATATTAAAGCATAGCAATTCTACAATAATAATAATGACTATACTGACTTGCTTCATTGGGTGTGGCGTGTGTATAGGTTTGTCTATGAGCTAAGAGGGCTGGACTATATTAGAAGGGAATTAAAAATGTAGAATTCATTCTCCACAGCAGCTTCTTTAAGTGGCTACTATAAGAAAATTTTAAAGTAATTTCAAAATATTAATTTTGAAGTCTTTATATATTTACTACATTAAAAGTAGTGAAGTATATCACTTTACTTTGCCAAGAAGTTTCATGGTGTGAAGATTGATACCGATTAGGAAAATAATGTGGGGCGGTGCCTGTGGCTCAAAGGAGTAGGGCGCTGGCCTCATATACCAGAGGTGTTAGGTTCAAACCCAGCCGTGGCCAAAAGCTGCAAAAAAAAAAAAAAAAAAAAAAGAAAGAAAGAAAAGAATGTGTTTCTCTAGCTATTCAGCATTCACTGAAGAAAATTTCATCAGTTTTCGAAGAAAGCACCTGAGATTGAACAAAACGGGATTTTGAAACCTTTCTTCTTTTTCAATAAGACAAAGAAGAAGAGGTAAGTAGAAGAAAACCAAAGATTGGTAGAATTGTAAAGGATTTCTGTCATGAATAGATAATTGCGCTTGAAGAGGCAATTTTCTTATAGTGATCCCATTCCCTTTCTTCTGTCCAATGTAATTCCCATCACTCAGATGACACCACCTATTCCTAGGTTCTGTCTACACAGGCGAAGTGAAATGGACAGTTGAACATTTATATAGTTACTTTAACCAATGCAGATCAATTTTTTATAAATTCTGGGTCTTTAAGAGAATCAATTTGCTTTTCCCTAATTAACAGGATAAAGTCCTCCATTCTTCTCTAAATTTTGATGTTCCGAATGTTTTCTCAGCCATCAATTTACTCACAGTAATTCAAAGATCTAGTCTACTCCTTTCTTTGAAAAAAAATGCATAAGTTTACGTTTACATATTATAATCCTTTTTGAAACTCAATTTCTTTGCCCATTTTTTTTCTTAGTTTTTCAGTCTTTTGAGTAATGTGATTATGCTAAAATAAGAATCACACAATCTGAAATATCTAGCTAACTTTTATCATCAGAAGATTTGTGTATTCAGTGTGTTTACTTCCAGAAGCAAAATTTTCAAACATCAGAATGCTATCTATTGTTTTGACAGAGGTCTGTGCTAGCCCAACAAGAACACTTTTGAGCTCATGTTTAAATATTATGTCATATATGTATTTTGTTCACAACACAATTTGACACACAATGCACTATTTGATAAGAACTTTGATAACTGACATTTGCAAATAGACAAAATAAGCATCTAGAAATATTAACATAATTAGAAATTTCCAAATAAAGTTTCAAAGAAACTGATATAATATCTCTCCACTCTCTTCAATTAAATAAAAGATGAAGATTTTCCAAATGGATATTAGGAAGTCATATAGGCCTCTCGTAATATTATATATTGTCATCAGCCAGCTGATGTATTTGTAGAGTCACATAAATAACAAGCTCTTGCTCACATGAAGTATACACCTTAAACAGAAAACAGAGGAGTTGATCAAAGAAAATGAAGAAAAAGGCATGTAGACATCTTCCTTAAAGTTCAGGTCAACAGTAATTTACCCCAAATAGAGATAAGAGTCAGGTCATTAGTGAAAGCCAGCTATGCGACTTTTCAAAGTATTTAAAATATCCGATTCTCTGACAAATTTATTAGGAAATACCATAACAGTGTTGGATTAATTAATATGAATGGTTTTATAAGCATAGGAAAGAAGATCAGAGAAGAGACTTTACATTTTCACTTTTATCCAATATTCCCAATTATTCCCCAAAATGAACTGATTTACCTTCACATTCAAGGTGTTCACATTTCTAAACTTTCCGTCAGCTTTTGATATTACTAGGTCTTTAAATTTCCACCTATTCAATAGTATGATATAGCATATTATTTTAATGTTACTATGAAGCAAATAAAATATAGAAAATAACATATGTAGCATTTTATGGTTTATAACTAAGATATAAATGAATATGCCTATTCTCAAATTATGTTAAGAAATAGAACCATCCCAAACCCGTGCGATGTTTGTATGCCAAGCTTTGATTTTAGGCTATCCATTTCACCTAAGAGTTATCATCTATCCTGCATTTTTGCTTGCCAGTTCTTTACTTTATTTATATTTATTTAACCAAACACTAGATGTTCTTTTATACCTAAATGAACTATTTTTTGTAATGTGTCTTCACATTCAACACTGTACTAGTGATTTTAGATCTGTGATCATTACCGTTCATGTCTTAGCTGTGGTTTGGTCCTTATTACTAAATAGAGGTCCAACATATTAACACTGAAAAATAAATTTATATATTTCCCCCCTGTGGATGGTTGTTATTTGTCTTAATATTTTGCTATATACAAAGCTGTTATAAGCAGTATTTTTAATGGCTTTGGAGACATATGAAAATAGAATTCATGGTCAGGAAATTGGGGACCAAGACATTTTGCCATACACACACACACACCCACATACACACATGGGTATGTATGCATGCACAGAGGGTTACAACAATGTGTACACATTATAAGAAAGGAAAAAATTATTAAAATTACATTGCTAAATATACAATGATAACAAACGATGAATACAAGTCACATTGAGCCCCTCTTGTGATTGCAGAAATCAAGCATGATTTGAGTATTACAAATTAAGGAGATATTAAAACTGGCTCCAATCATTCTAAGATTTTTTTCTTTAAAACTTCCAAGTGTGTAGTAGCAGGGAACAGTTTACATACTATATGTGAGACCGTTGTGTTTGCATTTAGGGGCCTAGAGCCTGGAATCCACAGTTAAGAAGGAAAGACAGATGTGAAATAATTAATGGATAGACAAACTAGATCAACTTATTACCCATGAGGACATTCGGAAACCCCAATCAGTATTTCACCATCCTCAAACCTTCGACATGGTGTTATCTTGCATAAAAAGCTTGCACCTTCCAGCACAGAGCTAATCATGCGTCCTATGCGGCAGCAATAAAAGCTGTCGCAGGCTCTGGGGGGAGTTGGAGGAACTGTGAATTCTCTTGGTGTTTCTCACCAACATAATGAGCCAGAGACAAAAGAACACATGTGCACCACATCATCATTTGCTGCAGTATTCTTAATCATCTGAGTATAAAAATAATATGGCTGCTGATATATTTCTACTTTCCAAATCTTCCAAAAATGTTTCTTGGGGTCCAGGATAACTTAGAATTGTGCTGGAAAAGGAGTTAGGAGAAATAATTCTAGCTTTGCTCAGTTGAAATTGTAAAAATCCACCAGACTATTTGATAAAGTGGGTAGCTACAATGTAAAATGAGACACATTGCACAAGAGAGGCATGTTGATAAGACTAGCCCAATCAGGATTGATACATTTACTTTTAAGGGAGTTATATATACTTGCATGGCCTGCAAATGGAGAGCTTCCATCTGTAGAGAAGTTTAATTCACTCTTCAAAGAAAAAACACCACCACCTGAATTATCACGGGGGAACACATAGGAAACTTCTGTTAGACTCCCACTTATACAATAGCAATGTGTAGAATTCTGCCCCCAGAGGGAAGAATGACAAATATTATTAAAAGTCTACAATTTAAAATATTCAGAATTGTCCTAATTGTTCATGCCACCTGAAGAAATATCTCTTTAAGGACATTTATGAGTTCTCTGTAAAAACATTGAGACTCTCTGGTACTTGAGTCACGATGCGCTTCCTCTCTGCTCCCTTCCATCTCAGCACAGTGACAAAAGGTCCGATCTGTGGTCCTTCTTGCCTGTGGTCCACAATTCCAAAAGTGCAGACAAAGAAACAGGTCTTTCTCCGCCTGCCAGATCCCCGGCAGGGGATATGGTATTCCACCAAAGGGCCGGCTACCAATTCCCAGTTATCCTGGACTGCAAGAGACGTTTTTGCAAGATTAAGAAGGCAGAATTACACCCCTGAAGCCGACTTCATCTCCCAATTACAGAGTGTAAATTCTTACTGACCACTGTTGAGATACTAGAGGCTTTCTTCCTCCACCCAGCTCACACCAGTAGGTCAGATGCTCAACCCCAGGCATGACGGAGTGAGAACATCAGAGATCTAACTTGCCATTAGGTAGAGCTTCTATGCCAGGAGAGACGAGGAGAAAATTCAGAGGTTTTGATCTCAAAGCAAAACGTTGCTCATAAAGGCAAGTGTGACTCGGGAAGGAGGTGCTCTCCTAGTTCTGAAAAAAATAATAATAAATAAAAATAAAAAATAAATAAATAAAGTTAAAAAAGAAAAGAAAAGATAAGAAACCTTAAAAATACTTGCTTAAAAAAGTACCTCTGCAAAATGTCTGGGGTTGGGTCTGTTAGCTCAGATGGCGTAGCACAGGAAATCTTTGAGAACAACTTCACAGTCGCATGATAAATAATGGAGCCTAAAACCTGCTTGTGAAACCAGCAGAGCAGGTGGTTCCACAAAATGATCATGAAATGAGACTGGCAAAGACAGTCCTGAAGAAACCACTGACATCCAAGAATGTCGTATCGTCCATGTGCACAAGGCTGCCTTCTCTGAGAAGTGACGGCAGAGGCTGAACGTTTAAAGGAAAATGAACTTTACTGAAACAGCCTAGCCATGGCACTAAAAAATAAACAAGCAAACACCACAATGAAGCGAGAGGCAGAGAGGAGGGTGAGGATCGGTATCTCACGTGGTGAAATAGTATGTCACATACAGAAAAACAAAGAAAACAGAAACTGCTTGGGAGAGAGATCAGATGTTGGAGTTAAGAGACATCAAAATCTTTTTCTAAAAGTAAAGGAGGCATGATGACAATATTTCATCAAATACAGAGAATCAATAATAAAAGAGTTACGGTAAAAAGAACAAAAGGAAAATATTGCAGCTAAAAATTCCAGCTGAAATAAAAAATTGGTTTGAGAAGCTCCGCAAGAAATTCGAGACCCAAATATTTTAAGAACTCAAGTTTACATTTTGGTAAACAAGGGTAGTGTAAGGTGTTGGTTTAATTAAAAAAAATAAAAAAGCTATGCCGTCTTAGTTATCGGCATTAAGTATAATATGAGCATAAGTTTTATTCTGATTTGTATGTTATTCCTGAATTTATACAAGTTTGCTTATCTGAGAAGCTGTATTTTATCTACTAGCTGGACAATATTGCAAAAATAGTCAATTCATGTTTAACTAAATTGAATCATTACTCTTACAAATTTTTTCAACAGTAGTTATGTTTCATAGCCTGTCAGCTTGAAGATAGTTTTCCAGATCTTTAGTAAACTTAACATCTTAGATTTATTCTAAATTAACTTAGTAAATGAATATTCATTGAGTATGTAAATAACTTTTATGTATGACAGAATACTGATGCATTAATTACTAAGCATAATTGTAAGATTGTGTGGTTTTTACATCTTCATTTTATAGAGTACAGAGAAACCGCATCTATATTTGCATCTGTTAATGAATAAATACATTTATTTCTCATTGAGAAGTTACAGTCTGAAAAAGTATATGACTATAAAAATTTATGAAGTTATGTGTATAAAAATTTGTTCATAAACTATGCTGTCTTTATAAAATACTGGTGTATAATAGTTGAAATTATCCACATTCTAGTTTGCTCTATAAAACTAAGATTACTATGGATAAAAGTCATAATCAATATAATAAGTCTTTTCTAGGCATAATGCTGTCAGAGACAAAATAATTGGTAACATACGTAAGGTGTGTTTTGATTTAAAAAATAGAGTAGTTTGTGTAGTTGTTACAGAATGAGAAAGAGGACAAAAGCTCTATGGATTCAGAAAGCTGTAGATTGTTCACAGAAAATGAAGTTTTTATTTGTCATGGTCAAAGCTGGCTAACCTTAACTTATAAAGTTTTGTTTTTTTAATGATTTCACTTCAAAATTACAGTGATAAAAGTTGCAACTTGATTTTTATTTTGATAAAAAAGAAAATTTTCTTAAATTATTGTTATGTTCTAAGTAGGAAATGTAAAATAAAGAAACAATCACCTCTGAGTAATCTGTCTCGGAGCTCAAATTCTGTCTTATCACAAAAAAAAAAAAAAAAAAAAAATTCCGGTGTTGGCCAGGCGTGGTGGCTCATGTCTGTAATCCCAGCACTCTGGGAGGTGGAGGCGGGTGGGTTGCTTGAGCTCACAAGTTGGAGACCAACCCAAGCAAAAGCAAGACCCCGTCTCTACTAAAAATAGAAAAACTGAGGCAAGAGAATCGCTTGAGTCCAAGTTGGAGGTTGCTGTGAGCTATGATGACACAGCACCCTACCCAGGACAACACCTTGAGACTCTGTCTCAAAAAAAAAAAAAAAAAAAAAAAAAAATTCCTGTGTTTTGTGTTGACTTTTTTCATGTCATTGATTATTTAAGTCTTCTTACTTTTGAAAGAGCTATGGTTCTTTATTATCATGTTACCATATATGTTTGCTTTTTAAGTCTTTTATTGGTCCTTATTTAAATAGTTACCCAAATATTGTTTCTCACTAAATCATGATTCTGTTTAATCGAATGTTGAAACCCCATGATAACTTTTGATATTTTACCTTTCCCAAATTAGACCC
>CAUYRH010018117.1:0-14229 GCA_963574655.1 Perodicticus potto
GGCGTTGTGGCGGGCACCTGTAGTCCCAGCTACTTGGGAGGCAGAGGCAGGAGACTCGCTTGAGCCCAGGAATTGGAAGTTACTGTGAGCTGTGATGCCACGGCACTCTATCCAGGGTGACAGCTTGAGGCTGTCTCGGAAAAAAATAAAAAAAATAAAAAAATAAAAAGATAGATGTGGGAGGGCTGGGCAAAAATCATTCAAAGTCATTTAAACTTTTACCCTGAATAAAATAGTCAGCCATTGGAAGGATGAGGCAGATGAATAACTTGGCCTAACTTACATTTTAATGGGATTGTTTTATCTATTATCTGAGGAATAATATCAGATCATACCATATGGGAAATTATTCTTTTTTCATTTCTATAAAATGGGTATCTGTTCATGTTCCAAGAATTAACTTGACACTCAAGATAGTCTCCTGTGAGCACATTTCAGAGCATATCCATTTACTAAAATAAAACATTCAACTTTCTTATTTCCTTGACATTTCAGAGGTAAGAATTTATTTTTTAGATGTTCTAAAACTAATAAAATAAACAATGACAAAAAATTGACATAAAGGCAAACTCCAAGTAATTGTGACATGTTTATAAATGTATACATCCCGAAAATGATTTTGAAAAGATTACATATGATATGCTTTTGAGAGGGAACTTGATTGATGCTTGAATTTTTGTTGTTGTTGTTTCTTTTGCATGTGAATAAAAATAGCACAAACCCAAGAACAGCCACATGGTGCCATCAGAGAACATAAGTCAAATTATGTGATTAACAAAGTAGTATCAAGTTAATACAAATCAGTTAATTTTGCTAATGACTATCATGCATGGTAAAAATAGTCAATGAGTTCTCTCTTGGCAGAATTAATAAGCACACCACCTAATATGGGGCAAAGAAATTACAGTAAATGGGGACTAGAGAAAGAACAAGAGCAGTAGTAATGAGGAGGTGGAGGAAGAACTCAGAGGTCCTCATGCACAGATCTCAGCATTTAGCCCATTGATACCAGGGACACACCATGTGATAGGAGAAAGCATTGCAAAAATAGCTGCTTAATGCATGTGTTCCAGTAGGGTCCACAAGGAGGTCACAGCAATTCCAAACACCTTCCCAGGAACAAAAGTCAACCTCTTGGCAACTGTTCTGCAAAACTGCAATCCAGGTGCTTTTTACGAAGTCAGTTTGTATGTTCAGGTCTTATCATGGCAGCCCTAGTTTTATTTCTTTTGCTTTGGTAAGCTATTTGGATTCCTCCTTTTAAAAAATATCAAAACAAATAACTCTGGTGTTATTTTGGAGGAAAAAAAGTCAAGTGATTGAAGAGTGCTCTTTTTTGTTTTCTTTTTTTAACTGCGCTGACTTTGACATAATTGTATGTTTGCCTGTTCTACGGGAAAAATCCTAATTATTTCAACCAGCTTATCTCTCACTGTTAGCAGAAAAACCCGTAGCTATTTCACTCCAGGTAAAGGTAGTAATGTTCAGCTAAAAGACAAACATTTATCAACTTCCTCCATGACACAAAATTGCCATGCAAATATATATTCATTTAACAAACATTTCCTTAAAGCCTCGTATTTTGGGGGGGATCCAGAGACAGATGCAACCAAGTTTCTGCCATCAGCTTCATAATTTATTGTGGGGGGAAAAAGCATATAAACACTATTAAAATACCAAATGTAGTTAAAAATTTACCAACCCCAGAGATATTCCAGAGCCCTCAGATTAGGTGATTTACCTTATTTAACACCACTAACTCACTTTACACTCATCTTATGTAACTGAAAGTCATTCACTCATTCAGATAGTAAGTAATTATCAAATTTCACTTGGTCTATTCCAGATGTTCTTCCAGTTATTGGGAAGATGCCTAAAACAAAGTCAGGTGAGTCAGTCTCCTTCTATCGTTGGAGAAAGAGAAACAATAAGCAAGTAATATTATGTCAGGTGGTAACAGTAGTTAGGAAGAAACATAGGGCTAGGGAATAGAAAGTAATGAAATAGAGATTGCTATAGATAGGTATATTACAAAAGGCCCATTTAAGGAAGCGACATTATTCAGGGAACTTAAGGAAATTGTATTAGTCTTCTATTGTTTAGCAACAAATTACTACAAACACAGTGACTTAAAACAACATAAAGTTATTATTTAACAGGTCTATAGGTCACAAGTCAGACACGGTCCCATTGGACTAAAATCAAGGTATCAGCAGGGCTGTATTCTTCTGAATTCCTAAGAGAAAATATGGTTCTTTGCCATCTCCAGCTTTAGAGGCCTCTCCCATTTCTTGGTTCATGGTCCCCTTGATTTGTATTTACAGCCAATGGATCAAGTCTTTTCACACTGGTTTTATTCAACTCTTCTTCCATCATTGTATTTTTATCTCATAATATCCTCTTCTCAAAGTCCTTAATGTTAGCCATATCTTCAAAATTTCTTTTTCCAAGTATAGTACCATACTTAATAGAGTTCAAGGATTAGGACACGGATATCTTTGGTGTGGGTACATTAATATGCCTGGCACAGCAGTGAAGAAGTGATATATGTAAAGATCTAGGGGGAGAATATTCAAGGAGAGAAGAATTAGACAAGTTCAAAAGACATTCAAAAACAAATTGATGTCCTAATATCAGACTTAGTCCCCACCCAGACTAAGCCAACAATAAATGTTATTTGGTTAAAATGTGAGTGAATGAGATGTGTTGCCCACAGTAGCGATCAATAAATTTCCCCTTTTCTCCCTTCCACCAATCATTCTATGTTCTCACTTCCCTCTCGTTCACTCAATCAGGAATAAGAGAGCTGTAAACACTTTAAATAAAATGCCTAGGGAATGCCAATGAAGTAAGTGGGATAGATGCACAGTTATTTGAAAATAAAATAAGATTCATTTTATTGCTAGGAAATCAGGTCTGATCTAATGATTCTTCATGAGGCATGTCTTCCAGTTTAAAGTTTATGATTTCACCAGAGGAAATAAAGTAGAACTTCTGTAAGTTGACCACCCAAGGGTCTGAAACAAACTGGTCAACATACAGAGGTGGTCACCATAAGGAACTAGGCCTACTGTGCTGACATGTACATAGGGTGCATGTTGATCCATGAAAATTGTGTCAACTTAAGGAGGGGTCATTGTAGGACTGTGGTCAACTAAGGAAACTCTACTATACTGCAAAAACCAGATATAGAAGATTCTTTGCTATTCTTTTGATCTATTTTCATGCAGTTTATAAAATTCACACTTGGATTGATTAGTTACTGAGAAGTTTTAATTTTATCAGTAGCCCTTGTCATGCTCCTCAAGATCACACACCAAATGTGAGGACCTGGTTACTGCTTATCCCTATCAATTTCTCATAAGTCATGTCAAAAATCTTCTTTCATATAAAATTTTACTAAAATTCACTGAATGACCTTTGTATGCTGGTTAGGCTAGGCACTGTTTATACATCATTTTATCTAATTTTTATCTAATCCCTCATCAAATTGTTAATAGGAATTCTGATTTTTATCTATTATAGAAAATCAGGTATAAAAGGGTTGACAAAACATGATACAGAAGTTATATTCAATAAGCTACTCTTTACAAAAGAGAAAATATAAATATGGAGAAAAGAATATACATTCAATAAATGGTGCTTGGGAAATTGGATAGTCTCATGTAGAAGACTGAAAGAGGATCCATGCCTCTCGCTACTCACTAAAATTAATCAGGATGGATTACAGACAAGTCTAATTCATGAAACTATAAGAATTCTAGAAGAGAATGGTTGGGTAACTCTTCTAGATATTGGCCTAGGCAAAGAATTTATGAAGAAGATCCTAATGGTAATTGTAGCAACAACAATTTTTTTTCCAGTGGAACTTGATTAAATTGAAAAGCATCTGCATTAAAAAGCAGAGCAAATAGACAACCTACAGAATGGGAGAAGATACTCACTTACTACATATCCAAAAAGGGGCTGATAATGAGAATCTACAGAGAACTTAAGCAAATAAGGAAAAAAAAAAAACAAACGACCCCTTTAAAAATTGGGCAAAAGACATACATAGGAGCTTTTCAAAAGACTGAAGGCCAATAAACATGAAAAAACGCTCAACCTCACTTATTGTCAGAGAAGTGCAAACCAAAACCAAACTGAGGTATCACCTAACTCCAGAGAGACTAGCTTATATCCTAAAGTCCTAAAACAATAGATCCTGGTGTGGATATAGAGAGAAAGGAGTGTGTGTACACTGTTGTTGGATAAATTCTATGGAAAATAGCACAGAGATTCCTCAAAGAACTAAGAGTAAACCTATAATTTGATCTAGCAATCCTACTACTGGGTATTTACTCAAAAGGAAAAAAGTCATTTTATCAAAAAGACTTTTGCATTGGAATGTTTCTTGCAAGACAAATTCACAATCACAAAGATATGAAATCAACCCACTGCCACCAATATATGGGTGGATTAATAAAATGTGGCATATGTATACTGCGGAGTACTACTCAGCCATAAGAACTACTAATAACTTTTGCAACAATCTGTATGGACCTGGAGACCATTATCCTATGTGAAGTATCACAAAAATGAAAAAACAAACACCATATGTACTCACTATTAAATTGGAATTAATTGATCAGCACTCATGTGCACAGATGGAAATAAGTCAGTGGATGCTTGGCTCCTGTGGCTCAGCAGACTAAGGTGCCAGCCACGTACACCTGAGCTGGTGGGTTTGAATCCAGACTGGGCCTGCCAAACAACAATGACGGCTGCAACCAAAAAATGGCTGGGTATTGTGGCGGGTGCCTGTAGTCCAAGCTACTTGGGAGGCAGAAGCAAGAGACTCGCTTGAGCCCAGGAATTGGAGGTTGCTGTGAGCTTTGATGCCACAGCCTCTATCCAGGGTGACAGCTTGAGCCTCTGTCTTGAAAAAAAAAAAAAAGTCAGTGGAAATAAAACAGGTGGTGTGGAGGAGAAGAAGGGTGAAATAATACATAATGGGTGCATTGTACATTATCTGGGTGGTGGGCACATTTATAATTTTGACTCAAGTAGTAGAAAAGCAACCCATGTAACCTAAATATTTGTTCTTCCAAAATATTCTGAAATTAGGTAAAAGAAAAAAAAATACAAATGCATGACTGTGGATTGGGCACTACTTATTGCTTTTAAAGAAGAAAAATTAAAGTCAAATGCAAAAATGGTTTTCTATAGAGGAGAAAGCAAATACACAAGAGAAAAAATAGCTGGACTTTAATCAAAGATTTCTCTAGGTATATTTGTAGATTTGACTTTGGAATACTACATAAATATTTTAAATAATTTTATAACAAAGTTAAATGTTATAAAATCAGTCTAAAATGATAATACAATGAAATATAAATAAATCTATCCTTTAAGTTAGTTATGTATTATGACCACATAGAAGTTATTTCACATGATTTTAAGACATGGTAATTTGTATATTCTGAGGATGAAAAGAAGACAATAAAAACTCCTAAGCTCTTGTTAGTAACTATATTATAGGCAGTGTGCTAGCATTATTATTCTAAAACTTTTATATGTGCAAAGTAGAATAAAATGAATGAATCATTATGTTCTGTTGCTGTAAAATTCTCACCCTGGAAGAGAAAATAGATAATATTGGTGAAGTTAACTGAATGTCCATGGTATTGAAATTGGATTGGAATTACAAATGTGAGTTCTTGTCATTTTTTTTTCTTAAAAGCAAACAAAATAGCTGCATATTACCTCTGCTTGAAAAGATCAATGGAATCCAAGCCACTTTTGGCTTCTAGGAAGCACTTAATAAATGCAAGCTATTATGCTCTCAGTTTTGAGTTGTATTACTAAAATATCTGACTAAAAAGTAAAAGCTATCATTCAAGGCATAACTACCTACTATAAAAACACCATTTATGTTGAAACTCTTTGATTAAGGATACTCTAACTCATAATGCCTTAACACCAAACAGAAACAATAATGTTAATGAAATGGATGGATTCTTCCTTCTCTATTTCAGTAGAGGCTGGGGCCAAACAATAAGGTTTATCAGGAAATCTTATTTTAGCCCATACAATTTTCATATTCTTCTGTATCTAGCCATTTTCCAAGAACTAATAACAAACAGTCAAGGTATTATTGCTTTCATTTTTAGTTCTTTTTCCTGCTGCCTAATCGAATGATTATGCAAGTTTCCAAGTCCAAATACAGGTCTACATGAGGAAGAAAAGCAAAGTTAGATAAAAGCCTGCATGGAAAGGCTCCCTGCCACTCCCTGCCAGACCATAAAATAAGCATGATAATGATAATGCTTTACAAACATATCTTTCTTATTCCAGATATGTTTTTACCAGGGCCTCATTCTTACTAATTTTATTTTCTTATCTATGAAATTTTAATGTGAATCTTTTTTTTTCTTTATTGTTGGCGATCCATTGAGGGCACAAAGAACCAGGTTACGCAGTTTGCATTCGTTAGGTAGAGTCCCTCTTACACTTGTGTCCTGCTCCCAAGGGGCGTGTCACACACCATGTCCTCCTGCCTCCCTCTCTCCTGCCCTCTCTCCAGTCTCCCATCCCTCCCCCACCATGTACTAGCATCAATTGTCCTCATATCAGAATTGAGTACTTTGGATTCTTACTTCTCTATTCTTGCAATGCTTTACTAAGATGAATGTATTCCACCTCCAAAAAGGTTAATAAGTCTCCATCTCTTTTAACAGCTGAATAGTATTCCATGGTGTACACATACATACACCACAGCTTGTTAATCCATTCCTAGGTTGGTGGGCATTTAGGCTGTTTCCACATTTTGGTGATTGTAAATTAAGCTGCAATTAACAGTCTAGTGCAAATGTCCTTCTGATAAAAGGAGTTTTTTTTTTCTTCTGGGTAAATGCCCAGTAATGGGATTGCAGGATCAAATGGGAGGTCTAATTTGAGTTCTTTGGGGATTCTCCATACTTCCTTCCAAAATAGTTGTATTAGTTTCCAATCCCACCAGCAGTGTAAAAGTGTTCCCTTCTCTTCACATCTATACCAGCACCTGTAGCTTTGGGACTTTATGATGTGGGCATCTTACTGGGGTTCGGTGATATCTCAGGGTGGTTTTGATTTGCATTTCTCTGATGATTAGGGACAATGAGCAGTTTTTCATATGTTTGTTAGCCATTTGTCTGTCTTCTTTAGAGAAAGTTCTGTTAACCCTCACCCACTGAATTTGGTAAAATTCATGATTGTCTGGTAATTTGATTCTCAGCTATTCCTACAGATTTTGCTGGATTTTGTTCAAAAATCAAAGAAAACTAGTTTTTCACATTTCTTCTGGAAGTGTGTTTATTTCTAACCACAGCCATTTGGTCTTCTCATTCAAATAGACCAATGTCTATTTCCCTTCAACAGCTCTAAAGTACCTATCATAACTTTTAGAAAGTACATGGACATAGTTCTGTGAACACACTTACATATATAGTATATGCATGTGTATGTGGGCATTGCATATAAGTATATGAAGAAGGTTAGGTAGAAGGGATAAATGTATAGAAATAAGTTGATAAGTACTTTAGCTCTTAACACTATTCATAACTTTACAGAGTATTTTTTAACAAATAACTGCTTTTCATTTTCCTTACATTTTAAATGTTCTGGGTGCTAAGGAGCACCAGAACCAGATAGGAGTGGTTAACAGAATTACTAACATGGAGTACTTGCCCTGAAAAACTTCTAGCCAACATAGTCTAGTGAGGAAATAAACATGTAAATTCACAGTCATGGTGAAAATTAGCATATATTCTGTTCACATTATGTGGCATCTGTGTCCTCTATTCCTAATATAATTCAAACATCCTAACAAATCAATGACATATGTCATATACCATCTACATATTATAGGCCAAAAGACTGAAACTGAAAAAGCTTGATGACTTTCCCAAAGTCCAGTAACTGATACGTACTGTGATTCAAACTAGACTAGACCTAGACTAGACCTCCACTCCTACCTATCATACTGTACTGTCTCCCTTATGCATAAGTACAGTATTACACTAATAACAGACATAGGGAAAGCTTGATAGAGTGTTTTCTTTTTCTTTTTTTATCTAGAAATCAAAGAGAATAGCTCTTCCAAAGAAAAGTGAAGTGACATTTAAAATGGGCTTGAAAATGTAGGCAACTGTCAAATGAGGAAAAGGTAGATAATGAGGCCTAGACATGGAAAAGGGAAGGAGTAGTTTCAAGAAAGATAGGATTAGTGTGACTGGGCTTTAGAATACTCAAGTTATTGGTGAACATGAGGAAGGGGTTCTATGCATCAGGCCATGAGTATCAAATTGGGAGAAGATTCTAAAGAATCAGATCATGTTGCAGTGATTCTCAAATTCGAATGTGCATACGAGTTACCTAATGTGCAAATTCCAATGAAGATTCTGACTCGCAACATCTGGGGAAGAGCCTGGTAATGACAATCTGCATTTCCTAGAAACCCACAGGTAATAATTCTGATATTTGAGTAGGTATATTATATGCAATGTTTAAAAATCATGGATTTTGTTGAGTATTGGATGTGTTATTGAATTCTGATGGGCAAGGAAGAAATATAACCAGATTTGTATTTCAAATAAAAAAATTGTATCAGTTTTCAGGATGACTTTCCTACTTTTCATACAAAAATCTGTCAGATCAAGTAAGGTATATTAGGTTATGAAAGTATCTATTGTCAACATACACTAGGCATTATTAGTTACGATGTTTATCCTTTCTTAATATGTAATCTTTTCAACACATACTGAAAGATAAATAAGATAGGCACTCAATGATTCTAACTCAAATCTCAGACACTAAATTAATTCATTCCCATGTATGATTTTTTCATTTGCCAATAAGCGTAATTGGATGATTTTATGCACTGATGGAAGTCTATGGCTTGTTTGCCAAATGGGACAAATTTAGGCTTGTGAAGGAAAAGAAGACTGTTGTGCCTGCCAAATGGTTATGAACAGCAAGTAGAGACTTATCCACCCAGCAGGGTGTCCATCCAATAACTGTGCCTGCTGTGAATGTGTATGTCCTTCACTTCAAAGAAGCCAAATTTGAACAAATGCCCTTGAGATTCATAATCAGTAAGTCCTCTAGGCTTTACAAAGATATGCACCATTTGGTTCAAAACCATAGCAGTAGCACAGTTCTAATAGGACAGGATATTTCTTTTCCCTGAAGAGTGATGAGTCAAAGAAACATGTATTAATTATTATTGGCAAGCATACAAGTCCTCTCATTAAAACTTAAAAGGAACTTCAGAAATACATTACTGCTGCCATTTACAAATTGGTCACTTGATATCTACATAAAAATATTGCATTTCCCCCAAAGCATAGATTTTAACGTGGAGGGTTAGGTATAAAAGACTTTTCACATTTCTGGGTTTTTGCCCTCCTTGAGTATAGAAATAACACTGTACTTCTCTATGACATAGACTTTTAATTCCAAATGCTTAATGGATATTTGTATTTTGATGTCTCTTCAGAACACTCACATTCTCATGCTTTCATGTCCTGAATTTAACATGTTAGACTTCTCATTACACAAAAACAAACATGCATCTTCTTTCATATTCTTCCTCTGATTGCAAATAAAATGCATCCAGCTGCCCAAAGCCAGAAAACTTAAAGTAAGCTCTGACCTGCAAATGCATGGATCTGATCTTAATTGGCATATAAATGGGAGAACTGGGGTAATGTATATACAAGGTCTGACAATTAAGTTTTTAAACTCATCCCAGGAAAAAAGTGTTACATACTTCATTGCTAATATCATGGTTTCCTTCAAAGCACCCCGATTGAGAACCAATACCAGCACCTGGTCTACACTTCAAAGCACTTTTGAAACTCTTTTCTGAAATGGCCATCAGAGGTATTGTCCTACAAGGTCTGACAATGAAGTTTACGAACTTGACATATGCAGGCAGCACTGTACAAACAACTCAGTAAGGTTTAATGCCCTTGGTATATCAGTGTCTCACAGTTGTTTTCATGTTGAAAACAGTTGCAGTGTCTTGGTGAATAGCATTCATTTTTATTATTGAACTTTTTCATGTGTTATACCGATACGCAATTCCTAGGCTGAATTCAGGGAAGCGTAAATAGGGAACTGATGTGAATAGCAGAAAAATTCAACTGGGATTTGAATATAGGCCACAGAGTTGAGTTTGTGGCCTGAACCAAACTTCATCAAGTGCCTGAAAAATATCAACATTATTCTTAAGATTTTAAAAAAACAAAGTCTCAAAATGTAATATTCAGAATGTCTAGGATATAATTCAAAATTATTCGGCATACAAAGACTCATGAAAATCTCAACTTGCATGTCACAAGATAATCAACAGATATCTGAAAAGATAATATAGATGTTAGAATTATTTAACAAGGACTTTATAGCAGCGTTATAAGAAGTGTTGGGTGAACAACTTTGGAACAAATTTAAAATATAACATGGCAGAAAAACTGTAGAAATTATAAAGAAGAATCAAATACTAACTCAGCAACTGAAAAATGCTATAGCCAAAATAAAACAAAATACTCAGTAGAAGTACTCAATAGCAAACTGCAAAGTGAAGATGATAGTTTATGAATTTGAAGATAGGTCAATAAAAATGATCAGATCTGACCAACAAAAAATAATTTTAAGAAATATGTAGAGCATCAGAAAACTGTTAAATAACATTGAAAAGTATAAAAATTCTGTTATCAGGGTCCCAGAAGAAGAAATAAAAGTGTATGGTTCTACAAACTTTTGAAGAAATAATAGTTCATAACAAGTCTGTTGAATGCGTAAATGTGTAGGTTAGATAAGCTTAGAGAACCCTAAACAAGAGAGTCCTAAATAAATGAATGTCTAAATACATCATAATGATTCAAATAAAAGCATATTTCTCAAGGGACTAGAAGGAAATGGCACAATATTTTTAAAGTGTTGAAAGAAAAAAGCTACCACCTCATAATCCTATATTCTTAAAATATTTTTTAGGAAAGGTAAAATTACATTCTTAGATGAAGGACAGCTAAGCTAAAAATTTATAGTTATCACACCTATTTTAGATGAATTGTTAAAGAAAATTCTTCAGAGAATAGCAAAATGATAATTGAAGAACATTTGAAAAAACAGGAATAAAGAAAGAGTAACTTCTGAATGAGACCTTTCTACCTCTGGAGACAAATAGCACCTTTGTTTGAGCCTCTTTTAATGACTATTTCTGGTAATTATTGGCATATTACTACCAATTATACCAGTAATTAATGAAATTCAAACTTCTGATAGTCAAATAAGCTAAACCTAGGACTAACACGTATTTGTTAAAACTGATATAGAGCAGGGACAGTGCCTGCTCAAGGAGTAGGGCCCTGGCCCCATATACTGGGGGCAGCTGGTTCAAACCTAGCCCCAGCCAAAACCTGCAAAAAAAAAAACAAACAAAAAAAAACAACTGATATAGAGCAAATAGGGAAACACAATATGTGATACAATATACAACTCTTTGTAAATATATTTGACATTATAATTGAAGTGGAACATTTGGGTAAAAAATACAGAGTCCTCAAAAATACAGACTGAGCAATAAAAGACTCAAGAATAAAATCTGATAGATCTATAGAAGAAATTGGGAAAATAACAGTTATTTGAAAAGAAATTCCAAAAGATGCTCTGGTTAAAGCTCTTTTACTTACAAATTCTTTCAAATGTTTAAGGAACCCAAAATGTCCAGACAATAGAAACTAATCCAAAGTATAGAAATTTATGTCAAGCCACATAATATACTACATAATGATAGAACACCAAAATCTAACAAAGAGATCCCCCTAAGATAAAACTATAGGTTAATCTCACTTATAATATAAGTAATAAAATTGACAACATTATAAATTGCATACAGACCTTATGGACACCCTGTATATACAAAAATCATAAAATGAAAGCAAGTTGAATTCAATATTTCAAATAATTTCCTCCTAAAGGTATAGGAGAGTTTACCTGAAGAAATTATATTAATATAATGATTAATGGAATGATATTGGGCAATCACAATAGGTGCTGTTAACAAGACTTCATAAATTAGAAATAGATATCCTTAATGCAATAAAAAATCTTTCTCTTGTCTCTCTTTTCCTTTCTCCCTCTCCCTTTGATCCATTCTTACATTTAATAATACAAAAAGTTTGAAAACATTTGTTTCAATACCAGATTGCAACTATGATAGCCTCTATCCCTTCCTAAAGACCCCTGAGCCTGCAAAGGGAAATATCTTTCCAGAGAACTCTGCAGGAGCCAGGGCACACAGGATTGGCATTTGCTTCAAGAAGTCATCTCTAATTAGAAATCATAAAGAATACCTAATTCCAAAAACAATTTGTGGCATCCATTTTAGTGAACTGAGTTTAGGGAATTGTCACAGTCTACTATAGCTAAATATAGAAGATTATGAAGACTGATACTAAGAAATCCAAGTGACAGCCTGCAGCTTTATTGCAAACACGACCTGACTGAACCATTTTGAGGGCCTGCCTGAATTCAATACTTATGTGTGCTGTATCTTAGATTGAAGTGGGAGAAAATTAGGCAAATTTTCAAAATGAAAGCTGATTTCACAAATTACAGCCCAGAAAATAACAAAAAGAGCTGTCATGCCCTTTTGCAGCTTTTCCTTTAATTTTGCAGAATCTTTTGTCTACAACTTTTGAGCCTCACTATTGTCTCTATTGTAGTCAGAGTAGGGCTTTTTCTTCAGTGCAAGTGCTAGAAAAGATACATGGTGACTTTTGCGCTGATGAGAGAGAAATGCACATGTACCAATAACTTTTAAAAGAGCACAAATTGTGCGAGTCAGAATATGTGAGAAGTCTGAAAAGTCTGGAAACTATGTAGAAAATATTTACAAAATATTCTCTATGTATTGACTACCTCTTTGTAAAATTTTGTAATGAACATTTTGTAAATAAAGGTATATTTAGGTAAAATTTCCCATTTTGTCTATGTATAATGAGTTTATGGATGACCTTTGGAACACCCTATATAACAAAAATAAAATTATATTATTATACTATATAATAGCATTTGAAAGATATGTGAGATCCAAGAACTTGTTGTCAGGATAATGATGTAAAACTATGGCTCGTTGTCAGGTCTTGGATAAATGAAAATTATACCATCTCAATTTCCATATTTGAATTGGTGTACTTGGTACATCTATTTATATAAAGAAAATGTTAAGACGGCATGGTACTGGCACAAAAATAGAGACATAGACATTTGGAATTGAATAGAAAACCAGGAAATGAAACTAACATCTTGCAACCACCTAATCTTCGATAAACCAATCAAGAACATATCTTGCGGGAAAGACTCCCTATTCAATAAATGGTGCTGGGAGAACTGGATATCCACATGCAAAAGACTGAAACTGGACCCTCACCTTTCTCTACTCACAAAAATTGATTCAAGATGGATAAAGGACTTAAATTTAAGTCATGACACAATAAAAATTCTGAAAGAAAGCATAGGAAAAACACTGGAAGATATTGGCCTGGGGAAAGACTTCATGAAGAAGACTGCCATGGCAATTGCAATAACAACAAAAATAAACAAATGGAATGTAATTAAACTCAAAAGCTTCTGTATAGCTAAGCTAAGGAGACAACAACCAAAGCAAATAGACAACCTACCCAATAGGAAAGGATATTTTCATATTTTGAATCAGACAAAAGCTTGATAACTAGCATCTATAGAGAACTCAAATTAATCCACATGAAAAAAGCCAACAATCCCATATATCAATGGGCAAGAGACATGAATAGAAACTTCTCTAAAGAAGAGAGATGAATGGTTAACAAACATATGAAAAAATGCTCATCATCCCTAATTATTAGAGAAATGCAAATCAAAACTACCCTGAGATACCATCTAATCCCAGTGAGAATGGTCCACATCACAAAATCTCAAAACTTCAGATGCTAGCGTGGATGTGGAGAGAAGGGAACACTATTACACTGCTGGTGAGACTACAAACTGATACAACCTTTTTGGAAGGAAGGATGGAGAACTCTCAAAGAACTCAAGCTAGACCTCCCATTTGATCCTGCAATCCCATTACTGGGCATCTACCCAGAAGGAAAAAAATCCTTTTATCACAAGGACACTTGCACTAGACTGTTTATTGCAGCTCAATTTACAATCGCCAAAATGTGG
>CAUYRH010018119.1:0-27637 GCA_963574655.1 Perodicticus potto
TCTGTACAGCTAAGAACACAGTCAGTATAGCAAGCAGACAGCCAACAGAATGGGAGAAAATATTTGCAAGTTATGCCTCTGACAAAGGTTTGATAACCAGAATACACAGAGAACCCCAACATATTAGCAAGAAAAGAACTAGTGATCCCATCTCGGGGTGGGCAAAGGACTTGAAGAGAAACTTCTCTAAAGAAGACAGGCACATGGCCTACAGATACATGAAAAAGTGCTCACCATCCTTAATCATCAGGGAAATGCAAATCAAAACTACTCTGAGATATCACCTAACTCCAGTAAGATTAGCCCACATTGCATTTTATTTTTTAAAATGTATTTTTAATCTGTTTTGCAGTGACAATTCTTCCAAGAATCAGGAGCTAAGTTTTCAATCCTAAATCTAACCACCTTTTCTTTGTTTGCTTTTCCTTATGTCCCTATTACCTTTCTTTTTTTCATTTTTTTTTTCCTTCAAAGGTATTTATTGGGCTGTTAGGAAGGTTTCCAGAATGAATAAAAACCAAATGACACTTTAAACCCATACATATATTAATAAACAAATTCTTATACACTTAAATGTCAAATCAAGTATACAGTTAAGATCAAATAATATTTAAAGAATGTGAGGAAAGAAAATCTTAAAATATTGTGCCATATTGAATAGTATTGATAGTTAGAAAAACCCTTTAAAACCCTACAAAGAAAACCATCTTGAAGATGTGTATCTTTTACTAGTAAGCGAAAATTCTATTCATGAAAATTGTCTTTCTTTAGATTTTCCCAGAAGCAAAACATGAAGCAAGAGTCAGAATACATTGAGTTCATTTTGGAGGTTATCCTCAGGAACAGGGAAACAGGGATGGCAGGTCAACCACAAAGGATACTTATTAAGCAATAATACCGATGTAGCTACCTGGAGCTCAGCTATGCTGGGGAATGCTGGGCACTGGCATAAACCCTCTTATTCAACTGGAGCGACAGAGCTGAAACATTTACACACCAGCTGCCCTCTGGAATTGATTGAGGCCTGCTCTTAGAGTGATGCTCCTTGAGCACTTTTGCTAACTAGGTGGTGAAGCAGGCCCTGGTGGACCAAGAAATTGACTAGGGAAAGAAATGCAGCTGTCATCAATTTAAAGTCAGGTCAGGTGCTTTACAAGAGCACTCCTGACATTTGCTGCAGTAGTGTTCTCTCTGAGTACCTGAAAGCCCCACATTAGCTTTGGCCAGCATTATTTCGAAACAGGCACAGCATTGACACAGCAGGAGCTCCAGCTGGCATTCTGCAGTTCCCTTGACCTTTCTGTCATGGTTTGCTAATGGGCTGTAGCAGCTCAAGCCTGATGTCCTCACTTCGACCACAGAAGAAAGAAAAGGAGTGATGCTGGGCAGCAGTTTTCCCAATGAGTTTCCCATTTACAGGGAGGAAAGATGTTCCCCAGATTTCTCCAGTGGATTTATCCTCCAACCGATTTCTTTTTAATATCTCATGATCTGTCAGAAACGGAGTGGGGCTATTCGCCATCATATCAAAACTCTTAACCTGATATGTCAATAAAATTGAAGTTTTAGAATAAGGAAGAGATGAGGTTTAGAGAAAGCTCTTGGAAACAACAGCCTTGTCAGCCAAAAAATGAAAAGAAAAAGTAAAGCTGAAGATGTTATAGATCAGGGGTCCTCAAACTTTTTATTCAGGGGACCAGTTCACTGTCCCTCAGACCACTGGTGGGCCGAACTATAGTTTAAAAAAAAAAAAAACTATGAACAATCTATTCACAGTGTACATATCTTATTTTGAAGTAAAAAAACAAAACGGGAACAAATACAACATTTAAAATGAAGAACAAATAAAGTTAAACCAATGAACTTATCAGTATTTCAAAGGGAATTATAGGCCCACTTTTGGCTAATGAGATGGTCAATGTCCAGTTCCATATTTGTCTCTGCTAGTCGTAATATGTGATGCAAGTGTGCATCAGTTAGTCTAGATCTGGTTGGAGACTTCAAATGTTTTATTCTGGAAAATGTCTGTTCACAGACATAAGTGCTGCCAAAGATTTTTGCCATTTTGAGTACATGGTTCCTGAGATTAGGATGTCTCAGAGGGGAGAGATGCATAGAAATTAGGAAGGCTGCTTGACTTGAATGCGTCTTTCAGAGAGTCACAATTCTGCAGTTCAGCCAGTTCCATTTGGTAAATTGTATCCACATTTTCTTTTTTTTTATTTCAAGATACTTTATTCTTAAATCAGGTCACAACACTAAGCTTTTGGCCCATTCTGCCACTGTACAAGCTAGAAATGCTTGCTGAACAGCAGAGGGGTGGTCTTCCATAGCATGTCTGAAAAGTGAATTAAAAATCTGTATAAAACAAATATTCAAATAGTTTCCATAGGAACATAGAAAGTGTGAGCACATCTCCTAATCTTACATATTGCTGCATCTATGCCAACCCTACTCTTACAAAAACATTTCAAAACTAGCAATAATTAAATTATATGTCCCCTCCCAAATCCTTTAATTCAAGCTAAACTCACAGTTAACAGCTACAGAATGATATTTACACATTAATACTAGCTGAAGCACAAGTTGCTGGGTGACGTTTCATTCCACTTTCCCAAGCACAAGACATCCAACAGAGTGCCAACATCCTGCTCTTCTACTTCGGGTAGGTAGTCGGGGTTCTGGATTTGCTGTACAAGTTGCCCCATTGGTACTGACATCACATAGAAGATAGTCAGCCTCTGGAATCAATTGAAAGTAGAAGCAGCAGCTAAGCACCCATATTTTCAAAGAGCATCCAGTTACCCACATGCATTTCTGGCAGGTCACAGTGCTCAACTATCCAGTCAAGGCCACTGCATATTGGTCCCCATATGCTGGATGAATAATACTTCTCATCTGGTTTAGGTCTCTTTTGCAGAAGAGGCTTTACATGAACATTATCATAAAGGATGCAATTAAATGATCCGTGTACTCCATCATTGATGTAATATGTAAAGATTTGTTCACTGGACTCATCTTCATCATCAGAGCCTATCAGTTCCTTTAATACAATATTTTGGAAATGATATGAACTGCAAGTGTGAAGGCTGTGCAACATAATATCTGCCTGACTCAGCTATGATTCTCACTCCAGAGTCAGATGGAAAGTCCTTGTCCAATGCTGGGTTGATTACACCAGTGATCTCTTCAAATTTAAGCTTCACATCCTTAGAGACAGGAAAGCCACCACCAATATCAAGCAGGTACATGCTGAAACCAACCTCAGCTCCCATGTCAAAGACACAGCGGGCATCAGAAATTGCCTGCACGAAGGTCTCAGGATCAGTACAGCCACTTCCTATGTGGAAGCTGACACCAATGACATCAATATTTAGCTCTTTTGTCCGTTTCAAAAGAAGTCTGCTGGTTTTGAGTGTGGCACCAAATTTAACACTGAGTCAATAGACTGTTTTGGAATCATCAGTGGCAATCCACAAAACCAACTTGGCCTTTGGATTTGCTCTGGCAACATTCATCAACTCAAGTTCACTGTCAAAAGTCATTATCTGGACCCCATTATTGGCAGCGTACTTAATTTGAGACACTTGTTTACAAGGATTTGCATAGATAATCCTCTCTGGAGGCACCCTGAGACTTTGCACCAATTGCACTTCAGTCTTGCTAGCACAGTCAAATCCTGTCCCAAAGGCAGCGAGGGTCTTCACAATGGCTCTACTGTCATTACATTTGACTGCCTAAAAGGGAGTGACACGAGGAACAGCTTTTAGCCTTCTTTGGTGTTTCTTCAGAACATCTCCGAGGTCTGCTACATAGAAGGCATCCTTATCATCAGCAGAGGAAACTTCATTGATTTTTTTGGTCCAGAATGTCCTTAGCAGTAAAACCTTCATCAAGCAAGTGGCAGTCAAACTCTTCATTACTAATGTTGTTCATGGTTTCTTTTTTTTTTTTTGTAGAGACAGAGTCTCACTTTGTCATCCTTGGTAGAGTGCGATGGCTTCACACCGCTCACAGCAACCTCCAACTCCTGGGCTTAGGCGATTCTCTTGCCTCAGCTTGCCAAGTAGCTGGGACTACAGGCACCTGCAACAACACCCAGCTATTTTTCTGTTTTACAGTTTGCCAAGGCTGGGTTTGAACCTGTCACCTTTGGTATATGGGGCTGGCACCCTACTGGATGGTTTCTTGATGTTTCTTTAAAAAACTAAGAGACAGAATTTAAAGAAATACTTCCAGCTTCTCACAAAGGCAATTCTCCAGGAATTCTGAATCCCACTACATGTGTCCTCCAAGCAACAGTGGAAACGCTCTTAGAGCATTGGGGCACTGCAGGCCAGCCCCATGGAGAAGCTGGAAAGCCGCCCCTGGCAGAGAGCCAGAGCCAGAGCAAGAGCCGAGCCGAGCCACAGAAACACTTGGCTGCCCCCACCGCACCCATCAGCACCTGGCTCCCAACTGCCAGAGACGCTGGCCCGAGGTGGTGCTGGAGCAGCTGGCAGAGGGGCGGCCCAGGCAGTGACTTCAGGGACTGACCTCCACATTTTCAGTGTCAATAGAAAATGGTTATGGAAAAGCTGTATGTCCTGTTCATGGAGATGAAGCTCTTTAAATCTAAATTGGAACTCCTTTTGCAACTTTTCCAGTGAATCCCCAAAAGTTTTGTTTGGGAATGCAAGCATTGGTTTTTCCGCTAACAGATTTTGTGGTCCGGGGATGAGTCTGCTGCTAAACAGGACAGGAAGTGGAGGCAAAAACACCTGACGGGCCATATAAATTTCCTCAGCGGGCCATAGTTTGAGGACCCCTATTCTCGTTGCAAAAATTCTTCCCTCAGTCCTATTCCTTCAACTATTCTTGTATATTTATAATCATAGAGTAGGTGTATGCATGTTGGAATTAGTTGCAGTGCAATAAGCTACCATTTTTCACAATGTACTCAAAATGTAGGAGATACTATATTTTGGGGATGTTTTTGGTTACTTGCCTTATTGTCACTTTGCTTTCTGGCAGCATGCACTACATGTATTCACAGCTCTGAATCATTATTCCTATCAAAATGGTAAGCTTCTCAACATACATAACAAAAATATGTTCAATTTAAAGGTACATGTTATTTTGAGGATACTAAAAAGTGCAGTGAGCCTCCCACTTTGATATTATTTCTGGTCTCATAGGAGACAATGATGTAAATATGAGTTTTTGTCTTCTTTCAAAATATTCATATTGAAATTCAGGGTATTGTAACAGAGGGGTTATGCTTTTTCATTCCAACCAATATTTCTCTAGAACTTTGCAGGTCTTCATAAGCTTACTTTAAACTTAATTTGAATTATGCAAAGAAAAACAAAATGTTAAGAAAAACCTGAAGCATTATTCTGGATTTATATTAACTTGCTTTTAAATATATACTTAACAAAAAGAAAAAGAAGAAGAAACGTCACCTTTTGGTTGGTTGAGAGAATTGGTTAGAGAATTGAATAGTGCTCTAACAGATAAATCTCTGAATCTTACAGGCTTATCTGGTTAGAGAATTGAACAGTGGTCTAACAGATAAATCTCTGAATGTTACAGGCTTACCACAATATGTTTGTTACCTTGCCCAATTGTAATCCTAAAAGGATTTGTGGTTGGCGGCTGCTATAGCTCCAAATGGTGATGTCAAAGGTCAGATCTCACCAATGGTTTTGGCTCCTTCAACATGTGGTTTCTAAAGATCGCTAAGCTAATGAAAATAGAAGGGGCATGCAGGTGAGACAGTAGGAGATTTTTTATGGCAGAAACCTCTGGAAGCAGCCACAGTGAACTGACCATTGCCATGTTATCAGTGACATCCAGTTATATGGTCATACCTAATTGCAAGGGAGTCTGGGGAATTCAGTCTAATTGTGGGGCCAGTAAAAACGAAAAATCTTAGTGATCAGCCAGCACTCAATACCACATTCTCTTTACCTCTCCACAGTTTTCTTCTCAAAGTCATAAAATGAAAAACATATGTCATTTATCAAGAAACACAGAATCAAATGAGGACAAGTTAAAATGCTTTCTAAGGTTTAATTCATCTAATAATTATTTATATTGTCAAAACAATTAATACTGAATAATTAAACATTGAAATTGTAAGTGATTTAAAATTGGGAAGCCAATTCCAGATGTTAATTTCTTGCCAAATAGTTTTTGGAAAAAAGAATATTATTTTTTTCCCAGAAATATTTATTGATTGTCTAGTATGCACAAAAATTTTGTTTGTACCTGCATTTAACATTTTCATTACTATCATTTTTATTTTTTGACCTTACCATATATTGATACCACTCTAGGAAATAATTTTTTTTTTCACTTGTAATATATCAAAAAGGAAAAACATTTCTTTTTCTCAAAAATCAGAAAAACAAATTTTATTCTCTATCACTAAAGAGAACATTCTATTTTGTGTTTTAATAAGAATAAAAATTGTTCTCATTTAATCACTGGTACAAAGGGTGAAAGATAACTTTTCTGAAGCAATATCATTTATATTTATTTCAAATTACATTCAATAATAAGACCCATCTATTGTAAGTCAATGTAATTCATCTTGGGGTTTAAGCATTAGTGCCTGTGCTATATATTCCTGACTTTTGAGAAATATTTAAAGCTTCCCTTAGCAAATTGCAAAAACATTTTTAAAGAAGATCCATTTTCATGTGCTACTTTTGTGTATCTTGGCTTTATTTACTTGTTTAATAAAATAAACAAAACAACAGGTTATTACAGTGAATAGCATTTATCCTAAAATATTTTCACAGAAATTTTATAACATTACAAAAATTTTTTAAATTACTTTCATTCACTCAAAGAAATATACCTCTAATTTATAGTTGGAATCACTTTTATTTTGTCATTTTGCTGTTAGAATTAAGAAGCAGTGAAGCCTTAAATCATATAGCAGAAGCCATAGTTATCTCCACTGTTCTCCACTATGATCATAGAGGTGTCAAAATTGCTGACCCAGACAAAAAATCTTTTCCAAGCGTAGGAAGAGAAAGACTTAAGAATTATTCACAGAAGCATAAACAAAGAGATACCTAAAAAATGCAACAAGTGATAAATTAGGAGCAAGGCATGAGTATATGTTTCCTAGTTACAAGTGAAAATGTTTTTTTCAGTAACCAAATTCTTGCTAACAGTAAAGAGATATCTATTTTATTTTTTCTTGTTAAATGTAAAGCTAAACATTAAACTGATAAGATTATTCCCTAACCATTTTTTTATTTTTATTCCCAGTACAGGAGAAACCTCTCTTGGATAGCCTATGTAACATAAAAGGGAGATTATTGTATATATCTCTATATCCCACAAATAAGAAGTGAAGAATATCCTTAATCAACTCTTTATTGTGGGAGCATTTTTTTTTCTTTTTTTTTTTTAAGCAGAGGTCTATAAATCCACGTTAGGTATCAGCCCCAAATTACACCATGAGTTCTTTCCCAGTGACTGGAGGAAACAAGAGGGTGAGGGACAAATAAAGAGTTGAAGACACAAGAAGAAAGCTTTTTAAAAAGCTGGGGTGGGGGGCTTTCCACCTCCAAGCATGAGGACAGGTGAAATCTCCTTAACTCCAGACTAGCTCTGTATTTATTATACACATCACTGTTTAATCATCAATCTAATGGGGGATGGCTAAACTCTTACATCATGGTTCTTTCTGGGCTTGCATTTTCTAACCAAACTGTTTCTCTAACTATGTTAATTAGACTGATTTACCTCTTACTATTATTACTCTAAGTTATTTATGATCTTAACACAGAGCATGGGACAAGGAACACAGTCCAGGAGTAGGATGTCAAAGCATACCCCTATCAGACCATGCACACAAATCTCAAGAGTGGTGATTAAACACCTGGGAAGACTTGTGGGCAGATGAGCTGGTGCTGCTGTCAATATCAGGAAAACAAAGGAAAGGAGGCATTTTCCTCCTTATCTCCCTGAGAGATGTTTTCTCTCTTCATGAAGTTTAAGTGCCTGTATTGTCTCCAGAATGTTCTACACTCCCTCCCTATTTTCCCAACTCCCCCAATGCACTCACTTTCCCTGAGAGGGCAGCTCCACCTGCTTAAGCCCTGTCTCTCAGTGCTCAGTGGCCTCTGAGCCTGGTTGCTCTGGGGAAGGGGTAAAGCTCCAGCAAGACAGTTTCTCTGAAATATCAGGCTTCAGGCTGTCACATTTTTCAACAGAGTTGAGTTCCCAGTATTCCTTGTGCAGTCTGAACGTATACATGCTTTCTTCTGATCCACTTCTCTCCTGTCTCTGTTCCCTTTTGCCCATCATCTGCAATTATTTTCTTAATTCAATTCCTAACTTCTAATAAAAATTGAAAAGTGGTTTTGAGCTTATTAGATCATTATTTCTAGCAATGCAAGCACATCAAGATATGACTCTTCCCTTAAACACCCACAAGTCCACCTACAAATCTATTTGCTTATGTATTTATTTTTAAAACTAGGAAGTCAAGAGAAAATGCTAGGTGGATTACAGAATAGGATAGCTGCCCATTGTGTAGTAAAGGTATCTGAGCACCAGGGCCTAGGTGCACACACACAGACATAAGTAGGTGATCACCACCTGCCTATACATAGCATAGGTCAATAATAACCCACTGATCAGATGTCTCAATGGAAGACTTTATTTATTGTTTGGAATACTGTATTTCCACTATCAGAAAATTTGGCAGTAATTCATATAATACATATTTAATAAATAAGTATGAGTGGAGTTAAAGAGCTTTAGTTTGAAAAAATCATCTCCCCCAACACACACACACACATACTTACTTACCAATGGGAACCTGATTTGTTAAACCATGATATCCAGTCTACAAGATGGCCCACAATAATTCTCACCAGGTGGTATTTATACCATGGTACAGTCACTCTCCCAGCAAATATGACTGACATGTGTAACCAATAAAATATTGAAGGCATTATAGTGTAAGTCTTCCTAGGCTAGGTCATAGATATTGTGACATCTACCTTGTGGTCTCCTGTATTATTCATTTTAGAGGAAGTTACCCACTGAAGCTAGCTATCATGTCCTGAGGACTCTCAAGCAGTTCTATGGAAAGCTTCTAATTACTACCTGCTGAGACCTCCTTTCAATAGCTAGTACCTACTTGCCAGCCATGCAAGCAAGGCATTTTGGAGGAATATCTTTGACCCCTACTTTCTTGGCTGATGTCTTTAATACAATCTCATGAGATACCTTGAACCAGAATCATCAGCTAAGTTGATGCAGAATTCCTGACACTCAGGAACTATTTGATATAATAAGCTTTTATTATTGTTTTAAACTGCTATGTTTGGAGTAATTTGTTTCTTGGCAAAAGATAACTAATAGTAATAGTTTGGCAATAAATAAGGTAGTTAAAGAGAGTGTTAACTTCACCTCCCTAATAGGTGGATAATAGTTTCTTAGAATCATTTTAATTCAATAAACAAATATGGTGTACAACTTCCTGATAAAATTACATACCTGAGTACAACTATTACATACATGTTTTATATATATTAGGTATGTGCTTTTTATCTGCAATATATATTGATACATTCAGCCCAGTGATAACCGTAGTACCAAGAAGTGATGGTGATTTAATGTACTTCTGTTGGGGCAGAGAAGAATGTGCCAGGGAGTTGAATAGCTGAGATCAGTGATAAAACCATTATAATAGTCTATGCTAAAGACAATTAATGAATTATGTCTAAAATTTAAATCTTCCACTTTTTTTTCTTTGTGTATTTGTTTATGACAGACTTACTCTGTGCCCAGCAACAACTAAAGCTACCCAGGTAAAAAAAGAGGTGGAGATGTTTTAATAATAAAAAAAGAGAGAGAGAGACAGGCTTAGCGAGGCAATGAGAAAACACACCGAATTGGCACCTGACTCCATAGAGAGTCAGATCATTTTAAAAGACAAATTTATCCCTCAAGCGGCCTCAGACATTCAAAGAAAACTCCAGAAATTGGCTATAGTCCCAGACCATAACCTGGATAATCTTCTTAAAATGGCTACTATGGTATTTTGTAACCAAGATCTGGAGAGAAAGGAGGAAAAAGAGAGAATGGAACAGAAAAGAATGACAGCTCTAGAATTTTTATTATGTGAAGTATTAGCTAAGGATTCAGAGAGAGTAATAACATTTTATAATCACTCCATTGATCATTTCTGGGTAGGGGACTGTTAATATTAAATAAATATACATAGCTCCCTTACTGGATACCAAGGAGAAATGGTAAGATAGAAATGGTAGAAGTTTCTATAACTAATTTACAAACTAGTGTAGGTGATAAAATACACATTAAAAAAAGATTTTACATTCCGACCAGCAGTGGAGAAGTGTTCCCTTTTCTCCATATCCCCGCCAATTTCTGTAATTTGGGGGTTTTGTTATGTGGGTTACTCTTACTGGAGTTAGATGGTATCTCAAAGTGGTTTTGATTTGCATTTCTACATTTCTTTGGGAAATAAGTTTGGAGAACACTCAGGTATTTAAAAATTGGCCTGCCTTTGGACCCTGCAATTCCTCTACTAGGAGTACATCCAAAAGACCAAAAATCACTTTGCAAAAAAGATATTTGCACCAGATTATTCATTGCAGCTCAATTCATAATAGCCAAGTGATGGAAGAAGCCCAAGTGTCCATTGACCCATGAATGGCTTAATAAATTATGGTATAAATATACCATGGAATATTATGCAGCCTTAAAAACAGATGGAAACTTTAACTCTTTTATGTTTACATGGAGGGACCTGGAACATATTCTCCTAAGTAAACTATATCAAGAATGGAGGAAAAAGTATCCAATGTACTCAGTACTTCTGTGAAACCAACTTGTATTTGAAATACTTGTATTTGTATCTTATGAAAGATAGAACACAACTATAGCCCAGGATGAGGGAGAGAAATAGAGTGGGAGGGGAGTGGAGGCAGGGTAAAGGTGGGACCACACCTATGGAGCATATTGCAAGGGTACAAATTTGTCAAGGGTACAAATCTGTCAAGTGTAGAACATAAATGTCTTACCACAATAATCAAGTAAGTGAGGTGAAAGCTATGTTGATTGGTTTGATGTAAGCACATCAGATTGTATAAAAAAATCAACACATTGTACCCCACATATGCATAAATGCATTCATGATCTATGTGTATAAGACTTAACAAAAAAAAAAAAAGAAAGAAAGAAAGAAAGATTTTGAATTGATTCCCACCTTCATGTAGAGGACAGAAAAACAAGACTTTTTTTTTCATTCTTTTTAAAATTTTGTATGAGTTTTCTATTGCTGCTATAATAAATTACCACTGATTTAGTGGCTTAAACAGCATTAACTTATTATCTTATATTTATGGAGGTCAGAAGTCCAGCCTGGGACTCACTGGGTTAAAATAAAGGTGTCAGCAGGGCTTATGCTATTCCTGGAAACTCTAAAGGAGAATCTCTTTCCTTCTCTTTTATAGATTTGAGAGGCCACCATATTCCTTGGTCCCCTTCCTCCATCTTCAAAGCCAGTAACTTTACATCTCTCTGTAACCTCAGCAGGAAAGGTTCTCTGCTTTTAAGGATTCATGTGATTAGGTTAGGTCCACCTGAATAATCCAGAATAATCTCCCCATCTCTAGGTGCTCAAACTTAATAACAAAGTTACTACGAACTCTGAACTATAAAGTAACATATTCACTGGCTCCAGGGATTAGCACATGGACATCTTTGAGAGAGCCATTACTCTACACACAGTGTTTATGATTTACTGAATATTTCACATACATTCTTATTCCGTCCTCCTAAGATCCTCATCAGGTAGTATTATTCCTGTCAAGTAGATAACTTTTCTTAAGCACTTGTGAACAATATAGTTTTTATCAGTTGTTACCACCCTGACTCAGAGTTCAATCTTAGCATTACTCTCTAATACAAACAATTAGGCATAAAGTGCTTCCTGGTGTGATACAAAATGAAAACTGCAGCATCACCTGTAAACCATTCTAAACAGCTTTAAGTTATAATTCACATCCCATAAAATACTCCCCTCTATAGTGTACAATTCAATAGTTCAAGTATATTCACATAGCTTTGCAACCATCATCACAATCTTATTTTAGAACTTTTGTTTTCACTCTTAACTACTCATTTCTAGCTTTGTTAGAAACCACGAAGAAATAATAACCCCTCTACAAGACTTGTTGACAATATGAAGGACTACGAACCTTCCAGCTGGAATATTTATAACCAAGAAAGTATTTTCATGATTGGAATTAAATGTATAAATATTGAGAGAATGATAGTAAGGAAGGAATCAAGCTATGGAGTCCAAATTAATATAGAAACCCTGAGAGTATGGATGAAATGTAGAAACACAAGGACAGAGGTGATGGTTGTGAGGACGTTTTACGTGCTGGGCATCTTCCTTTGCAACAAAGCAAGAAAGTTTATGTATCAATGAAAGAGGTTACTAGAATACTTTATACACAAAATATAAAGAAAAGTTGCCATGTAGATGATGTCTGTCTTCATGTTAGTAAGTTGGACTATATTTGAAGTTGAAGTTGTTTTTTGCCACAACTCTCCCCTCCAATACTTACATAAACACTCCACATTTTAAGCAATACTTGTTTTCATGTTTGAAAACATGCCAGCACTTTTCAAAGCAATTCCATTCATGTCTGAATGCTGCACTAACCTAATTCTTGCTTTAATTGCTATTATTTTCTTCTCAAGAAAGTTGGACTTGCAAGGACAGGGATGACCTGTTTATATACAGAGTGAAATGTACTGATTTTGTCTAAAAGGAGGCTGATATCTACTGTTGATCTCATTAAACATTACTGAATTACTTCTTGGTATAGATTTGAAGTAATCTGTTTCTGATCAACTTCTAATATAGCACATGCTAAGAGAGAATTTCATTTTCTGTTTTGAGACAATCATCCCACAAATTTATAGGTTTTTTAAACAGTTGTTTTGGTTCATGTTACTATTACAAGAATATCATAGACTGTGTGTTCTAAACAACAAATATTCATTTCTCACAGTTCTGGAGGTCGCAAAGTATAAGATCAAGTTTCCAGCAGACTCGTTGTCTGGAAAAGGGCCACCTCTTGATTTATTTTCACATAGCTGAGAACTGGTCTCTTTGGTTCTTTGCCCCATTCATGTGGATTCTGCCCTTATGATCTAATTACTCCTCAAAAGGCCTCTAAATGCCATCAGATTGGGGATTAAGCCTCAGTTTGGGGGAAACAAATATTCAGTACATAGCAGCAGTAGTGTTTTTGCTGTCCAAAAAAACTAAAGAAAAAAATAAAATCTAGAAATGTAGATCGCAAAAGTTATATAACAATTAGATTTAAAGCAGTTGGCATTGAAGCACAAACTCACTTATGCATCTGTTACTCATAAGATAATTATATTTACCTGACCCAAGTTAAGCATTTGGTAGTAAAAACTTATCTACAATTCTATTTCTTCCCCCTCAACTCCCTTTTCTTTTGTATTTTTGTTCTTGAACAAAATGTACTTTTTAAAATCCTGATCTTTTCTGAATTCTTAAGCAAAATAACAAGGCTCATTTCAGGAAATTACCAATGCGTTTTTATAACCTTTTTATTGTGACAGAATAATAGCATAACAGAATAATAAGCAATCACACCTAAGGGAAAAAAAATCAAAGCAATTATCTGAATTATTCTGTTTGGGAAAATTATCAGACCTATGAAATGCTAATCTTTGAACACTTAAATGTTTCAAGAAAAGTGTTAAGTAGTTTTTGCCTAGCTTAGTGTTCTAAAAGTTTCTCCTAGTACAATGCAGTCCAAATTTCTATTCTAAGAAAGCTTTTATTGAAAGAGAGCTCAGTTTTTACCAAATTATAGTAGTTTGTAACTAGGTTCAGTAAAAAGTATAATTGCTATAATTCAAAAATTAATGAATTAAGCCTACAAAATACCATATTATCTCTAGATAACTCAATTATTGTAAAATGAGGATCACATAAGTCTAGGTACAAGGTAAAGCGCCATGGTATCTATGAATACCTGTTTCTATGACTACCAATGATCAACGGTATGGATCTGACAAGAGCATTCTGTTTCACTTTATGGAGTTGTTTTCTTTCCAGTACCTCTTCAATCTGAAGATGAAATCAATTGTGATTATATAGTAGGACATTTCAAGTGGAATATAAAAAATTAAGATATGTCTAGACTTGGCTCGGCACCTGTAGCTCAGTGGCTAGAGTGCCAGCCACATATA
Source organism: Perodicticus potto (assembly GCA_963574655.1). Lineage (NCBI taxonomy): Eukaryota > Metazoa > Chordata > Mammalia > Primates > Lorisidae > Perodicticus > Perodicticus potto. The sequence continues at coordinate 14,284 of CAUYRH010018119.1, forward strand.
CCGGAGCTGGCGGGTTCAAATCCAGCCCAGGCCTGCCAAACAACAATGACAACTACAACAACAACAAAAAGAAAATAGCTGGGCTTCATGGTAGGCACCTGTAATCCTAGCTACTGGGGAGGCTGAAGCAAGAGAATTGCTTAAGCCCAACAGTTTGAGGTTACTGTGAGCTGTGACTCCACGGCACTCTACTCAGGGCAACATAGTGAGACTCTGTCTCAAAAAATAAATAAATAAATAAAAGATATTTCTAGTCTTTAATATTGTTGAGCTGTCCTGGTAGTAATTTATTACAATGGTGCTGAAAAGCAAATTCAAAGAAAGCCTATCCTGAGCCAAGAGTTTGGAAGTGGTTTATTCATCAGAAAAGAAACAAAACAATGGAATACATCATTGTTTGTGTAAAGAGTATTCATTTTCTAACCTAGGTATTATTATATGACTTATATCCACTCAATGGACAGTGTTTGATTCGCTAAACTTTATGTCATGTTCAAGACCAAGCGTTGCTGCTTTCAGGTCTTTCTGACAGTGTTACAGGAAGAAGAAAAAAAATTGGCTGTCTCTAATAGTTTGGAGGCCTCAAATACCTCAGAAATATTCTTCATGAAAGAAAACCTGATGAACAGTTATTGAATACCATCAGTATCTGATGTGTCTGGAAAAACAGAGACAACAGAAAGGAGGAATCTGTTATGACCCTTACGGGGAAGAAGACCATGTTCAATCCCAAGGCTAATGTCGCACCAACCTTGGGGGTGTGTAGTTCATTCATATTGACACCTATGTAAGTGGAGTCTCATGGCTCATGTGAGGTTGCCTTTGGGAACACCCCCAAAATCCTCATAAGAGTGATCTGCGTAGATGGTAGGAGTTCCTGTGAGTGCAGGTAGAAAATAAAACAGAGGAGGATTCTAGTAATGCTTTAAATATGCACTTCCCACAACATTTTCTTGCTATACTTCAGCAACCTTTCCTCATGCAGTTAACATTACTTTTTCAAATGCCTGAAAGTAAATACAGGAGCAGAGGATAAAGCAAAACTCTTAGGCTATATATCTAATATATTCAGTTTTTACATATAACAGAAAGGGGTATGAGGCGGGGTTGAGATAGACATTCTGAGTTGTATTTCTGACTTTGTCATGAATGCGTCCTTATTCCTGCTAAATTTCTGTGACCACATCTGTACATTCATTTCTTTCTTCCCTGTAACATTGGAACTACCATGTAGCAACATTGTGAAACACTGAAATAGTAAAGGCAACTTGCTATAAGCATTATAACATGTCAGAAAATAGATGTCTTTTTCCATTTAGAAGCTTCACTTGTCAGCCACTAGTTCAGATATTATGCGTACAAGTGTCCCCAAGTTACAGACAAGATATGTTCTTGAGAACATCTTGCAATGTGGATCCCTGATGAACAGCACATACACAGCAGTAATTGCTGAGGGTTCAGGGATCCTGGTTCACTGACCCGGGTTAACCTGGTTTGTTCACTGGGTGAAACTAAAAGTTCAACCACGGCAAGGACAAAAAGAAAGTGAAAGTGTGGAGAAATCAAAAGTAACTGCAACAGCACAGAGAGTGTCAATAGAAACCAAAAGTAACTTCCCACAGGCTTTAGTAGAAAAAAGAGAAAATTTTATTTCAGAACAGAAGGCTTCGAGCACTTCCAAAGAGAGTTGGAAGTGGGTCCCTCTCACAGATAAGGAGAGAAGGAGAGACAAAGGCAGTTTAGAGGTATAAATATCCTCTTTCTCTCCTTTTGAAATTGTTCCTAACTCTTTCATCGGTCTCTCTGCAGCTCTGGGTACCTTTGTCCTTTTCTATTGATCACTCACTACCTAGGTTACCTCATACCCACATTCTTTCCCCTTTTATGGTGAGAATTTCTGAGTGTTGATCACAGTTTTCCCAAAATTTTCTATGTGCCCTCCAGACTTACTTATTCATCAGACAAGGCTTTTCTCCCTTCCCCCTTAAGGTCCATTTCTTTGTCCCTTTCAGCAATAATAATAACATCAATATTATAACAGTTTCCTATGTGGTAATGACATAGTATAATACCATAATAATAATAATAATCCTGTACTGCAATAATAAGTTAGAGAAACTATTGTGCTCTTTTTTTTATTATTCAAACAAAAAGGATGTAAGAAAAAAACTCATATAACAATATTAGATTGGACATAGGAGAAATTTCAGAAAGGAATATTAAAGATTAACCCTCATCGAATGTTGCATCAACACTACCACTGATGGGAATGCACTTTTTTTATCTTCCAACCAAATCAATAATGACCTTCCATTTTGATAATTAATCCACTAAGCTGTTTAGTAGTAATTGATGCTTGCCCTGCCTTTCTCACGTTCTGTTTTTCTCACTTTATCTTTTATAATTGTTCAGAGAGTGGAGCCAGAGGAGACTAAAGCTTTCCCCATGGATGATGTTGTTCAGCCTTTCTTTGAAAGCTTTTCTATTTTTTGTTTCCGTTGTGACCACCTTTCCCTTCACTACAGGCTACCCTGGATGAGATGTGGTCTTAGCATGAACATAGGCTCACAAAACTGAATAAAAATGTTAAGAAGAGAGAGATGCTGGGTTAAGTAAACTTACAAACAGTGAGACGGCTGCTAATGTGAAGACTCTGAACAATGATCTGCTTACTCAATGCAGGTGTGTATACATGTGCAGAAGAAACCAGCTACTGAATTATTGATTAAATTATTCAATTGTAAGTCATCCTTATTGGGAGCCTTGGGAGCTTGTTTATAAGTATGGAATGTTGTAAGTCAAGTCATCCATACCCGGCCACCTTCTGTATATTGATTTATGTCCATATTTTTATCATATGACTTAAAACAAGATAATGAGTTAGAATTCATTTAAAGGGAAGTTAGAAATCACGGTTATCTCCAAGGAATTCTTCTGTGATATCTTCTTTCTAATTGTGGATTTCATCAATAGCTGTTAATTCAAGGAGAATTCTTACTATTATTTAAATGCAATGTTTTAATTAGTTGGGCAGTCACGGGACACACTGAAGACTGCATTCTGTTACAAGCTAAGAATGTTGGACTTCGAATTTTCCTTTATGATAAATTTGATCAAAATTGAACCATGGCAGTTTAGTTTTCTCCAAAATCTGCAGGATATAAAATGCTGGAAACAAAAGATTTTGAGATTAAAATTAATCCCTGATCCACAAAAGTCTTATTTTGTGATCATAGAAAATGTTTACCTTCTCTTTATTTTAAAAAATGTCTTACATCTTTAAGATAACTGCCATAATGCTTTCACACTTACTTAAAATAAGTGTACTCTCACCTCCAACTGTGATAGTGGAACTTGAAAGAGATTCGTGCTCTCAATAAGAGAAGCTGTAATAAATTAAAATACATAAAACAACCATTCAAAGGCACAAGCAAGTAACCAAGGAAGATATGAGAAAAGAAGCATGCCAAGGGGAGCCTGATTTTTGTCCTAGAAAATTCATCTTCCACATCATCTGTTTTTGTCCCAGAAAATAATCATCCACATCTTAAGCACAGGGAGGCCACAGTAGCCTGAAGACTTGGGAGTCAAAGTGGGCTGGGGAGACACAGTCAAGACTTAGAGTTCCCATGTTGGCAAAGATTGAAGGGACAAAAGCGGGTGCCAGAAAAAGTGATTCTGGCATTTTAAGTTATTCCCCCTTTTAAGCATTGTCCAGTTGTTGGACTGTGTATGTGTGAGGTGAAATTCCAGAAATTGAGGAGCAGTATCTGATGGGCTAAAAGCTAAATGTTATTTTGGTAGCCTTCCTACAATGAAGTTAGAATTCAGAACTGGCCAAAGTGGTAGAAAAGAAGAAATGGAGAAAGGGAGGGAGTGAGGGAAGGAGAATTTCAAGTGGGACTGCAGGATACATGGCATGAAAGAGAAGTACACCCCAGAAGTAGGTAAGGGTGAGCTAAAACACAAGCACCCTAAAAACTTAGAAACCCTGAGTCCACGAGGAGAAGGTGTTCTACCTGTCCTTTTTCTAACTACCACAGTGAAATTTAACTCTCCTTGGAGGAAGATAACACCACCCAAAGCTGAGAGTATATAGTATGTAGTGAGAAATTAATATGGAAGCCAACAAAGAGACCCGCTGTCAAAAAAGGTAACACTGAACAAAAAGACCTAATAGTGATCCAAATAGTGAACCTATTGGGAAGGAACTTGAAAATAACTTTGTCTAGTATGTTTAGAAAATACATAAAAGGACAGCATTTCACCAAAATACTGAAAAAAAATCTGAAAATTTATGCCTGAAAATAAAATTAACAGAATTCAAGAATTTAAGAGAGAAGTTTTATAGGACAAGAATACAAAAATATGTTCATAAAACTTATATTAGGAAAATTAAACTTAAGAAAATGAGATATCACTATGCACGTATTGAACTTGAAAACATAAATCACTGAGAATATGAACATCATAACTAGTGTTGTAACTGGTGTTGAGCTTATAAGGTGGCATTAGTAAAACTAAACATGCAGAATTTTACTTCATATATGGAGTAAATTCATATTTTCTAAAATTTATCTATGTAAAAACCTGACACTATCAGCAATCTAATTGCTTATCAATGGTAGGAAAGTGTTTTATTTGTTAATGGAACATAGGAGAGAAATAAACCTTCAAAACTCTGCTATACATGGACCAATCTCATGCACATAATGTTAAGTAAAAGACACCAGATGAAAATTAATGCATACTGTGCATTGCTTTCTGTGACATTCAAGAAAAAGACCTAACTATGGTGTTAAAGGTCTCAATAGAAATTACCTCTAAGTGGTAGAAGTTTACAGGGAGAAGATCCAAAGAAAGCTTTGATATGTAAGTCTTGCTCTTTATATTAATCTGGATGATTATTATAGATGTTTGTACATATTAAAAAAATCCTCCAAAACATTTTTACACCTAACTGTATAATTTGGAACTTTAAAAACTTGTAATAATTATATTTAATCATATGGTAGTACTTTGATAGAATGAAAAAAATTAAGCATGATACCATTTTTATCAATATGTTATTTCTCAGGTGGCACCTGTGGCTCAGTGGGTAGGGTGCCGGCCCCATATACTGAGGGTAGCAGGTTTGAACCCAGCCCTGGCCAGCTAAAACAACAATGACAACTGCAACAACAACAAAAAAAGCCTGGTGTTGTGGCGGGTGCTCTAGTTCCAGCTACTCTAGTAGGGAGGCTGAGGGAAGAGAATTGCTTAAGCCCAAGAGCTGGAGGCTGCTGTGAGCTGTGATGTGACAGCACTCTACTGAGGGCGACAATGAGACTCTGTCTCAAAAAAGAAAAAAAATGTTATTTCTTTTTCTTTTTTTCTTGTTTTTTTTGGTTGGGGATTCATTGAGGGTACAATGAAGCAGGTTACTCCGATTGCATTTGTTAGGTAAAGACTTATAGTTGTGTCCTGCCACCAAAAGGTGTGCCACACACTGTATCAATACGTTATTTCTGATTCCCAATATCACATTTGAAGAATGTAAATAAATATTATTCTCTCCATAGAAGGACTGATCTCTGATCTTTAGAATATCAAGTGCCACAAGTAGTACACTGTCAATATTGGAATTACTAAAACCAATTTTGAATTTTAAAATGTCATTTCAATTTACTGTCTCTCAACTCAAAACTGTGTGTAGAAAATGATATTTTGTTTGCCTAAGGAGCAGGTCACTGGAACCTAGCAATGTTCTTTTGAAAGGTAAAAAATTCTTTTACATCGGGGGAATCCAATATTTATTTGAGCCTGCAGAAGCATCTGGGGCATAACAATGAAATATTTTGTTCAAATATTATTAAATAAAGAAGACGGATAATATACCCCTAAATGGGGGATCTGATGGCCCTTTTTATCTAAGGATGTAGACTTCACAGCAATTTCCTCATTTATTACAAATTATTGTCCTCATGTTAAGGCTATAAACTAATCAATAACCTAAATGAATAAACACTGTCTCTTTGTACATGAAGTCATGTGGACTCATGCTCCCCCACATCCCTAAGCTTATGGTGCAGGAGATAATTTTTACTGTGTGAAAATCAAAATTCTCAGTAAGCAAATTATGTTCACTCTGAATAATTTATGACTGGAAATTGCCTTAGAAATCTCCTGTTCCATCCCCTCATTTTATAAATTTAAAAAATTCTGTGAGATAGGTGAGTTGAGTTGACGAAGCTCACATAACTTTTCTCATGTTTAATTGAATCTGATTTTCTAACCATTATCTTTTTTGCTTTCTACATGGGGAATGGCATAATTAGTGTAAAAACATTATCAAGGTTGGACTCATGCTTATTCCCACCCTATTGATTTTTCCAGAGCTATTTTACCATATTAAAGTTCCACATTAACTTTTGTGCTCATAACTTATAACAAATAGTTTCCCTGCTAATGGAAACTCTAAAACTCACTGATTTAAGTAAGAGCTGAAGGATTCAAGAAAGGAGAGGTTATGTATGGTACATTAGGTGTGTGAATAAGATTTATCAGTGAGCTTAAACTTGAAGCAAAGATGTCTGAGAAAACCAATGGATATATAGATGTAATATATAAAGTGCGGATTAAATTTGATTTTTGTTTGTTTGTGTTGCTGGCTTGATGAAACAGAAGTTAGAGGATTGGTGAAATTTGAGATGGGGAAATTTGTTAAGGCCAGACTTTCAAGCTCTTTAATGCTGAGTCAAATCACATGGACATTTTTGTATAGGTACAGAATCTTTGCTTTGATAAATGATGATGAAAGCGAATATTTTTGGAGTATTTCCAGCACTTTGGTGGGCTCTGAGTTAGTACCTGGGGACTGTTTTTTACCCATACAGCAGGTCAGAGAATCCAAATAGTAAACTGTCTGGCAGAATGCTATTTCCGTCAAAATAAAAAGCACTGATTTACAAGTTGCCTGAGTTGTACTGCTGTTTAATACCCTGAAAATCTTTTCCATCTTTATCGCCACAAATATGATGTGAAAAATTAAAAGAAAATGGTTGGTGGTGAACATTATCTACTGTGGGGGGCATAGCAGGAATCAACAGCCTCAACATCACACTGTCCTAATATTCCCACCTTTGTTCGTTCTCTTTCAAAGTTCAGGCTTATTAATATATTAACTTGAAAGCCTGTGTTAATGAGGCAAATCCTCACTTTGCTTTATTACTGTCTTGACCTGCCATCATCTCATCATCTGCTCCTTAGGCAGAGATTTTCTTTTACCTGTGGCATTTTTCTTGCCCATGAGTGACCCTAATGATCAAGCTGAACAAGTCACTAGGTATGAATGGATTGATAGAAAACCTATTTTTCCTCTCCTTTCTTCCTGCTTTATTCTTTCCCTCTTTTATGCATTAAAGAACATTCTTGAATGAATGCTCGTGCTGCTCTATGTGTGACTGTGTGCTAAATTCTGAGAGAGATAAAGAAGGAGGATATAGTCTCTAATCTTAGGTAGTTAGAGCAGTGGGAATAACAGCAGGAGATGAGGGGAGCCTTCTGTGTTCAAAGAAACAGAAAAAGGTAATGCACAGATTTGGGAGAGTCTAAAGGAGTGGATAAAAGAGAAGGGCCTGATTACAAGGCCTGTTATAAAATGAGAATTCTGATCCCAAAGGGAGGAAATAATGTACCAAAGTCACCTACTTTGTAAGTGGTGGAGTCATGGCTCAAACTTCTGCTCTCACTCCAAATCCTGTCCTCTCTAGAAACACCACGCCACCATAATACAGCGACTTTCACCGTCTTTCCCATTTCGTTTTCAGACTCATTTCTCTTCATCCTCATTTGAGAGTCTGACAATTTTATTGAGATTTACATTACTACAACCCTAAGTTCCCAGACTTTCTTTTCCCTATGATAAACTCATGATCCTAAATTTCCTTTAGCTAAAAATCTGAAGCAATACGAACAAACAAAAATCAAATTTAATCCGCACTTTATATATTACATCTATACATCCATTGGTTTTCTCAGACATCTTTGCTTCAAGTTTAAGGTCACTGATAAATCTTATTCACACGCCTAATGAATTCAGAGGCTCTCCGACTCAGGGTGGAGTGGGCAGGTTTTCTTCCTCATCCTCCCACCCCCAAGTAATTTGTTTGCTCTATGCAGAGGCCACTGACGTGATAATCCCTAATGGAAATGACAGAGGGAGATATATGTCCTTATAACCACCGTACAGCCTTGAGGACAAATCTGCCCAGAGTTCCATAAGAGAAATCAATGTGGAGAAATGTGAATTCACAGTTGTCTGGCCTCATATTTTGTGCTCTTATTACTATGCTACAAAACTTAAGGTTCACTTTTCCATATTTTCAGTCCCTCCTCCTAGCCAGCTCTTATGTCACAAATCATTTTTTAAAAACGTATCTTGGGATGGGGGCGAACTTGGGCTTTTGATTTGCACTGGAGGATGCAGAAAGCTGGAAAGATCGCCGCTTCAAAGCTTTCAAGAAATAGCAAGTTCACAACTTTTCTTGCATCCTTGAACGTACTGATGTTGCAGCTCCAAAGTAAGAAGAGAATCAGTTGCCTTGAAAGGAGACAGGTTCCCTGGCCTACCTTGGCAAGGTGCAGCTGCCGCCTGGAAAGAAGCACCCATACATGGCATTGGTGACTAGGGGCAGCCAACTGATGAGCACTGGCGAGGAAAGGTGAAGTCCATGGGGGCTGCAAATGTGGGGGCTCTGTCCCCTCTTGCAGGCTCTTTTTCCCCCCTCAAATTTTATGAGTCTTCCCAGAAAAGTTTAGGAGAATTATCAGGAAGTCTATCTCATCTTTCAAAACTGGAAGAGGAAATAATAGCTTATTCAGGAGAGGCAGGAAACTGAAGTGATACCCTCAACTTCTGTCTCCTGTACGGAACAGGAGGCAATAAACAGTGTGGAACTGGAGCACCGGGGGCTATTGCAGTTGGGGAAGGGCTGAGGAAAAGCCCCTGTAAACTGGGGGAGAATCAAAACCAGCTTCTGCACTCAGAACTACACAGGCAGAGAGGCTGAAAAGACTGTGCCCCTGAGGCCCATAGACTCTGAGCTTGACAACAGAAAATGCCCCCACGTGCCCACCCACTCCAGATCAGGCTAACAAACATCTCATAAGTAAGGGGCAAGAGACAGACTTTTGCTGAGGCACAGCACAAACGAAAGCCTGAAAGCTGAGGGTAAAGACCATGTCGAGAAAACACACGAAACACTGTACACAAAATATCCCCTGGGGCACTTCATCCCCATGCCATGTGGAGGACAATTACAGCAACAACATGCTTCAACCCCAGCACAGTCTCTAATCAGATCACCTCTAACTCTGCCCTAAAGGCTTAGCAGAAAAAAAAAATGTACATTGCTAAGTGTAAAATGTATTTACCTAAGTCTTAACTCTGCTGCCTCCCCTAACCGGCTTTAAACAAAAAACAAAACAATGGCCTCCTGAGAGAAAGTAATCATCAGAACCAGATTTGTACATATGACACAGATGCAGGAATTACCTGCTCAGTAATTTAAAATAACTCTGACAAACACATACAATAGAAGGTGATAAATAGTAACAAGATATTGACATAGTGGATCATCTGTAGTAATGCATCAGGAGTGGCTCATCACCAGAAATGGACACCCCCTGTCTACTCAGAAGAAAACAACACTTGCACACAGATCAAGAGAGCTATCAACAAAATAGCTGAAAAGTACTCTTCAAAATGTCAGGGCCGCGAAAAATAAAACACTCGGGGCTGTCACCAGCTCCTTAGAAGACTATGAAGACACATAGCAATTAGTGCAATGTGGCTACATGGATTAGATTCTAAGGTGAAAAAAGAACATCAGTAGAGATTTGGTAAAATATTAGTGGAGTTCATAGTTTAGCTAATAGTAAAACAATATAGTAGTTATTTTTAAGTTTTGACAATTGTACTGTGTAATATGCATTTAGTTGAAGCTGAATGAAGGGTATCTGGGAACTCTGTAATATTTTCACATTCTTTTTTAAATCTAAAACATTTACAAAAAAAAGTCTCCACTTGCTTGTAAATATTCATCCATATAGTTAACAAATATTTTTTGGATATCTCATGTATCCTGGCCATTCTAGGAGACACTGAAGAAATTTTCCATGATTACATGGTATTTATAGAGTGTCAAGAAAGACAAGTATTATATGAATGAATAAATAACTACATTGTTACCTTGAATGAAAGCTGGATGATAGCATGAGAAGCTACCATCTCGTACATTTCCTGGAAGCTATGGTAGTCTACAAGTACATTATCATTCAAGCAATTCTAGAAGCCAGAACAGAAATGCTCCCAAACAAATTAAATTCTTAAGTCACATGGTGTATTAAAATCACTTTAGCACATAAGGGTAAGCATCAGAGAAAAGATGGGTAAGTGAATATATGTTGATAGGGCACAGGTCGGTTAGAACGGCCACACACTACTGCACTGCCTGAGTCCTGCATATACATGCTCTGTTTGTGTATACATTGTGTGTACTGTGTTCTGTTTGTCATTCAGCAATGCCATCTTTCCCATTGGTGGCATTTACAGGAGGAGCAGAGTTGATTTTTCAAGCAATGAAATCTGTAGGTAAATAGACGGGGCCAGTGACACTCTTGCTCTATTGGACATAAACAGACAGGATTTTATTTTGGTGCTGGGGTGGAGCATACATGGGGCCAGAATGGGTGTCACCAATATGTAGCCTAATTAAGACCTCATGAATTTGGAATGCTCCATGTACCTCATTTATAGTTTCCGAACATTGTTTGCCTCTTATTTCTTCAGTATCTACTATGTATCAGGCCTGTTCAGGGTAAAATGAATTCCTGTCTACATGCGTCACTCACTCCCTTTCCCCCTTATGCAACATTTGGCTTTCCAGAATTAAATAAGAGAAAAGGAGTGAAGGTAAGTTTAGAAATGATTTCACTGGTAGAGTTATAATATGGAATCGGCACAAACTTAGGATAACAAGTACCTCATAGGATCATTTCTGGGGTCTTCAAAAACCCTCCCCTATTATTAGGTGATTGTTATTGCTTGTAGTACCCCTGACATGAATGACACCCCTTTGAGATGACAGTTTATGGCGGCCTCTTAGTGATAGGCTCAGGGACCTCTCTGTTAGAGGATACCTCACTTCTCAACATATTCCTCTCAACTGTGGTGCCTTCCAAAACAGAACCCTTCCATGGGGTTAGAGTGCTGGAACCAAGAGAAACAGGATATTGGCTTATTTCTTGGGAGAACAGGTTGACTCCACACTGGTTCAATTATTCCTTTCTGTAATCAGAGGCTATTTTGAGAGTAAGACAGCCACACGCTCCTGAGTTCATCTATTAAAGCCTAAATTCAACTGGCAGAAAGTGAGGAGAGGAGGAAGAAACTTCAGCCCCATCCTCCTTGGAAACATACAGCATACTAACAGCACTCCCCCCAACCCCACCTCCGCCAAATTCCTCACATCTGGAATCTCTACCAGAGCAAAATGAAATAAGCGTTGTCAAACTCGCTTAACAATTTCTGATCTTCCCTTCATTGAAGATCTGAGCCTTGCTAGTACTCTTAAGAGAAAAATATAATTTAATTTTCTGTTTCTTTTCTTTCTTTTTTTTCTTTCAGAGTTTAGGGGTTTTTTTATTTATTTTTTTTATTGAATCATAACTGTGTACATTAGTTCAGTCATGGAGTACAGTGTGCGGGCTTCATATGCAATCTGAGATAATTTCATCCGCCTGCTCGACATAACATTTGTGAGATTTTCTCATCTACTGTGTGAAAACATTTGTGTTCTGCATTTAGTAGTTTTCTCCTGACCCTTCAAAGATGCAACTCAAGTGTGATCTCACCCTTTATCCTCTCTCCCCTCACCCTCTCCCTTCCCTTCCTTACCTCTCCCCTTTCCCCGTCTTCTTGTGCAATAACTGGGTTGTAACCTTCACATGAAAGATATAAATTTGCTTCATATTATGTCTGTATACATTGGATACTTTTTCTTCCATTCTTGACATACTTTGCTAAGGAGAATGTGTTCCAGCTCCATCCATGTAAATATGAAACAGGTAAAGTCACCATCTTTCTTTAAGGATGCATACTATTCCATGGTATACAAGTACCACAATTTATTAATCCATTCGTGGATCAATGGGCACTTGGGCTTCTTCCATGACTTAGCAATTATGAATTGGGCTGCAATAAACAATCTGGTACAGATATCTTAGTTGTAATGTGATTTTTGGTCCTCTGGATATATACCAAGTAAAGGAATTATAGGGTCAAATGGCAAGTCTATTTTTAGATCTCTGAGTGTTCTGCAAACGTTTTTCCAAAAGGGATGTATTAGTTTGCATTCCCACCAGCAATGTAGAAGTGTTTCCTTTTCTCCACATCCACGCCAACATCTCTGGTTTTGGGATTTCATCATGTGGGCATATCTTACTGAAGTTAGATGATATCTCAAGGTAGTTTTGATTTGCATTTCTCTGATGATTAAGGATAATGAGCATTTCTTCATGTGTCTGAAGGCTGTGTGCTTGTCCTCTTTAGAGAAGTTTCTCTTCAGATCTTTTTCCCATCCTGAGATGGGGTCATACTTTTCTAGCTAATATGTTGAAGTTCTTTGTGTATTCTGGTTATTAAACCTTTGTCGGAAGCATAGCCTGCGAATATTCTCTCCCATTCTGAGAGCTGTCTGCTAGCTATACTTACTATGTTCTTGGCCGTGCAGAAGAATTTCAGTTTCATTAGATCCCAGTAGTATATTTTTGATACTGCTTCCATTGCCTTGGGGGTCCTCCTCATAAAGTATTCACCCAGGCCAATGCTTTCAAGAGTGTTCCCTGCACTTTCTTCTATTAATTTTATAGTTTCATGTCTTAAGTTTAAATCTTTAATCCAGTGTGAGTCTACCTTTGTTAGTGGTGAAAGGTGTGGGTTCAATTTCAGTCTTCTACAGGTCACCAGCCAGGTTTCCCAGCACCATTTGTTAAATAAGGAGTCTTTTCCCCCATGAATATTTTTAATTGGCTTATCAAAGATCAAATAGTGGTAGGTAGTTGGGTTCATCTCTTGGTTCTCTATTCTGTTCCAAACATCTACCTCTCTGTTTTTGTGCCAGTACCAGGCTGTTTTGATCACTATCGATTTATAGTACAGTCTCAGGTCTGGTAGCGTGATCCCTCCTGCTTTGTTTTTATTTTTAAGTAACGTCTTGGCTATTCGAGTTTTTTTCTGATTCCCTATAAAATGAAGTATTATTTTTTCAAGGTCTTTAAAATATGACAATGGAGCTTTAATAGGCATTGCATT
>CAUYRH010018121.1:0-15805 GCA_963574655.1 Perodicticus potto
GTTCTGATCATGAAAGGATGCTTGATATTATCAACAGCTTTTTCTGCATCAATTGAGATAATCATATGGTCTTTGTTTTTTGATTTGTTTATGTGATGAATTATATTTATAGATTTATGTATATTGAACCAGCCTTGAGACTCTGGGATAAAACCCACTTGGTCATGGTGTATAATTTGTTTGATGTGTTGCTGGATTCTGTTTGTTAGGATCTTGTTGAATATTTTTGCATCAATATTCATTAGTGATCTTGGTCTATAATTTTCTTTTCTTTGTTTGGTCTTTTCCTGGTTTGGGGATCAAGGTGATGTTTGCTTCATAGAATGTGTTGGGTAGTATTCCTTCTTTTTCTATATTTTGGAAAAGGTTGAGTAATATAGGTACTAGTTCCTCTTTAAGGATTTGGTAGAATTCTGACGTGAAGCCATCTGGTCCTGAGCTTTTCTTTTTAGGGAGATTTTGTACAGTTGATGCTATTTCACAACTTGATGTAGGCCTGTTCAACATTTCCACTTGATTCGGGCTAAGTCTTGGAAGGTGATGTGCTTGCAAGTATTGGTCAATTTCCTTCAGATTTTCATATTCCTGAGAGTAAAGATTCTTGTAATGTTCATTAAGGATTTTTTTAATTTCTGAGGAGTCTGTTGTTATTTCATCTTTACAATTTCTGATTGACGAAATTAGAGATTTTACTCTTTTATTCCTGGTTAGGTTAGCCAACTGTTTATTTATTCTTTTGTTTTCAATTTCATTTAATTCTGCTCTGATTTTGGTTATTTCTTTTCTTCTGCTGGGTTTGGGATTGGAATGTTCCTCCTTTTCCAGTTGCTTGAGATGTCCCGTTAAGTTGTTAACTTCTTCTCTTTCCGTTCTCTTAAGGAAGGCTTGCAGTGCTATAAATTTCCCTCTTAGGACTGCCTTTGCAGTATCCCAGAGGTTCTGTGATAATTCGTCTCTTCATTGTCATTTTGTTCCAAAAATTTGGTAGTTTCCTTTTTAATCTTCTCTATGGCCCATCTATCATTCAGCATAAGGTTATTTAGCATCCAAATTTTTGTGAGTATGCAGATTCCTGTTGTTATTGAGTTCCTCTTTTGTTCCATGATGGTCTGAGAAGATGCAAGGAATGTCTATTCTTTTAAATTTGCCGAGTTTAGACTTGTGACCTATGATGTGATCGATTTTGGAGTATGTTCCATGGGCTTATGAGAAGAATATGTATTCAGTTTTGTTAGGATGAAATGTTCTGTAGATGTCCGGTAAATCCGAATGTTGAATGGTTAAGTTTAAATCTAAAATTTCTTTGCTTAGCTTCTTTTTGGAGGATCTATCTAACACTGCTAAAGGAGTGTTAAAATATCTAACTACTATGGAGCTGGAGGAATCAAGTTGCTCATGTCTGTTAAGAGTTTCTCTTATAAATTCAGGCACATTTTGGTTTGGTGCATAAATATTAATAATTGAAATCTCATCATGAACAAATATGAAGTGTCCATCCTTATCCTTCCTTATTTTGGTTGGTTTAAAGGCTATTGTGTCTGTGAATAAAATTGCAATACCTGCTTTTTTCTGCTTTCCATTTGCCTGGAATATAGATGACCATCCCTTCACCCTTAGTCTACATTTATCTTGTAAGGTAAGATGAGATTCTTGTATGGAGCAGGTATCTGGCCTGAGTTTTTATATCCCATCAGCCAGCCTGTGCCTCTCAAGAGGACGATTTAATCCACTCACATTAATTGAGAATATTGATAAGCCTGGTAGAATTTTGGATAGGGAGTTTTTCAAAAGTTCAGTGGACATTTTTAACCCTTTCGCCACTGTGGAAGTTGGAATTTGATCAAAAGTTTTTGAGTGCATTTACTTTTGTGATGGAGGATTGCACTGGTTATTGTGGAGGCTATGTCTGAGAATATCCTGGAGAGCTGGTTTAGTTATGGCAATTTTCTTCAACATGTGAATGTCATTAAAGTATTTAATTTCTCCATCATAAATGAATCTCAATTTTGCTGGATACAGGTTCCTGGGTTTAAAGTTATTTTTTTTTAGGAGAATAAATGTCGATGACCACCCTCTTCTAGATTGAAAGATTTCAGCAGAAGTTATTCTAATATTCTTCCCCTTGTAGGGTATGGTTTTCTTACATCTGGCTGCTTTCAGAATTTTCTCCTTCATATTAACTTCAGTGAAGTTAATTATGATGTGCCTGGGGGATGTGTTATTTGGGTTGAGTGGTGCTGGGGTTCTGAAACTCTCTACTATCTGAATTTCAGAATCTCTGGGCATGTCTGGAAATTTCTCTTTCATAATCTCATGAAGAAGAGCCTCTGTGCCTTGTGAAACCACTTTGTTGCTTTCAGGGATCCTTATAATATTGGTTTTCTTCAAATTATCCCAGAGCTCTCTGAGAGAATGATCCATTTTTGCTCTCCATTTCTCTTCCTCTTTGAGAGTTTGGGAGCATTTGAAAGCTTTGTCTTCAATGTCAGAAATCCTTTCTTCTGCTTGCTCCGTTCTGTTACTGAGGGATTCTCAGATACTGTATTTCTCAGATCTTTGAGGGCTGCAAATACTTGTCTCAATGTATTGAAATCTTTGATGATTTTTTCTTTGAATTTGTTGAATTCTTGAGACAACTTTTGAAATGCTCCTTGAATTTCTAATTCCAATTTTACCTCTATTCTAATGATATTATTTGCAATCTAAATTCTGAATTTGGGTTCTGTCAGCACAGCCATCTGATTATGAATGGGATCTTCAGTTGAATCTGCCAAATTATTCCTTGAGGGGGTTGATCTACTCTAGTTATTCATGTTACCGGAGTTTTTCCACTGATTTCACCTCATGATATTTTTTACACCATTTGGGTAGATGAGCAGATAAGGAGAAGTTGGGTTGGGGGTTCCAGGAGTTGCGATTGGCCAGTTCTTTGCCCCAAAGATGGTAATGGTGTCTGTACCTTTTCCCCTAGAGCTTTGCCAAGGACCCGTATAGTGCTACAGCCTGAGAAACTGGATGCCTTCTTGGTGTGGTGGGGCTAAGTGGCTCTGTCTTATTTTTAGCTGGTCTCTGTCTTGCCCTAGTGAATCAGTTACTCTGGGTTGAAGTCTCAGCTGTGGAGAAATAACAGCAATTAAGTCACCCCACCTACCACAGGCAACAACTGGAAAAGGAAAATCAAACCTTCCCACAACCACACACCCAGAGGACCACTTGGATAGTCCTTGGGTGATTGGCCCAGTTCAAGAGATCCAAATCAATTGTCCCAGTCAGCATTAGTCTCAGGTGGGAGAGTTCAAAAGCTTTCCAGCAACTAGATATGATAGATCTGCTGGAAGCTCAAGTATGACTCACTCTGGTGCTCTGTGAAGTCAGAAGGACCCACCCAGCCAATAAATTAGTCTGGGAAGGTTGATGTCTTCTTCCCTACCTTGCACCTCTGTTACACCCTGTCACTGGTAACCCCACAGCGCTGTGATCCAGTTCCCTCCAATGAGCAGATGCTCTAGGGGTTTGCTCCTGCCTGAGTCACAGGGAGATCTGTATCTCCTCAGCCAGGCTGCCAATCTCTGCCACTATCCAGCAGGGGGAGGTGAGGTCTGACAACTTCGGGTGCTTAATGGGGGCTGGAGTAGTTCACTCTGTTCCAGCCCTGCCCCTGATTGATGTTGCTGACAGAACAGAACAACGTCACAGAATTTGTTTCTGTCCCAGCTATATTCCCCTGTGGATCAGATGCTGTTTGAGCAACTCAGCCTGGTTTGTGCTGCTGCCCAGTCTTTGCCATTTGTGTGGGGAGAATGTGATCAGAGCTCAGCATTCAGCTGTCAGTTCCAGCCTCTTGCTGCCCATCTTTGTCTCAGCTATGATCCCCTGAGGGCCAGGTGCATCTGAAGCTCAGTAAAGCAGTCCTAGGCATCAGCCCCACCCTGGGAATCTGCTGTCTCTGCCTGTGTGTATTCTAGTCCCTGTGCTCCACCCAGGCTGGTACCACCTCAGGGATATCCTTTACTCTCAGGGCTTGCATTTCCGTCCCAGATCTGTTCCACCAGTGGCTGCCACTGGAGAAGATGTCTGGCTTCCTCTGGTTGTCCAGAGAGACTAGGAGTGTCCTCTCAAAATATCCCCAGGGGTGTGAGCCCTATTGTTCCCACCACTGCCACTGCTGCTCTGTGCCTCGGCGCACCGCCACTTCTGTATGGTTCTCTCTCAGTTGACCATCCTCTCCTTTTTCTGGTGCCAGAGAATCAGTACAGATCAGCAACAGCCTGTGCCCTATCCACACCCCTTGAGTAATTGCCTAAGAATCTGGACTCCATGGGGAACAGGCTTCCAGATATTGAGGTGAGAGTGGAGGGAGTGCTGGGAGTTCAAAATTGCAGGTAAAGAATATATACAGTTTTATGCCTGGCAGGAGAGTGCCATGGCACTCTAGTAGGGGAAAGAGGCCTGGTTTTTAGAGGGTCTCTCCCGTGGGATAAAATGGGAGGATATTTGAACTCCACTTGCTTGTTGGTATGGTATATACTGCGAGCCATTCTCATGGGGGAGGGGAATTCCTTCTACTTGGTGATGGATTTTGTACGTTTTGTTTGTATCCTTGGGGTTGCAGCTCACCTCAGCAGGCTTGATGTGCGTTCCTCAACCTTCTTTCTTGGCTCAGAACTTGCTAAAGTTCTGTTCTTTAACTCTCCTTCTGGATGGGAGCCTTTGTGGAAAGCTGGCTGCAGTTGGCCATCTTGCCTCTGCCATCTGGTACTTGTGCTTTTTAAAGAAAGTTTTACCTACCCTAAGATTATGAAGTTATTCTACTATAGCAGAATAATATATTTTCTTCCAAACACTTTTGATTTTTGTGTACTTATTTATTTTATCTTTCACATTATAGTCTGTCTTAAATTATTGCTTTAAAACCTCCAGAGCAATGCAAAATTATGAAAATATTTAATATTATTTATCTCACATGTGTTAATATCGTCATGTATTTCTACATTCAGTTAGAGAAGACATCAGTATCATTGTTTCAAACAGTTAATATTCACTTGGATTTATTCAGTTATTTATCTTTTCCTTTTCCCTTCATAACTTTCTCTTTTACCAGGCTTCCATCAAGAGATATTTCCACACTCTGAGAAGAATTCTCTTAAAAGAAATACTACTCTCTTCAGTGAAGATCAACAAATTCTTTCAGTTTTTGTGTGAAAATGTCTTTATTTTTCTTCACTTTTTTTGGATAATACCACCAATACCATATACAGTAGAATCTTCATAGTTTACCACCTCCTTAGTTGACCTAATTTTCATAGACCAGACATGTGTCACATGTGCCTATCAGTACAGCAAGCCTAGTTCCTTAAGTCGACCACCTCTTTGTGTTGACCAGTTTGCTGCAGTCTCTTGGGTGGTCAACTTACAGAGGTTCTACTGCATTTTAGATATTTCCCATGTTCTATGTATCTCTTAAGATATATAAAATCTCTCCATGATATAATCCAGATCAAGAGTCTAGTTCATTTTCTTCCTTTGTCTGTGTCTATCCTGTTAATAATAACCTTCCAAAAATAGACTTGTCCATTTTTTTCATTTCTCAATTTCAGTTATTGGATATTTTTATTTATAAAAGGATTATTTATTTTTTAATAGATTCTAGTTCTCTGGTGAAATTACTCAGAAAATTATCCGTAATTTTCTCTATTTTTGTGTCCATATTAATCATAATTCTTTTAAAATCCAACATCTGGATTGTTTCTGTTATCCAATCTTTTCTATAGACTTATAGTCATTTGGTCCTGTTTCTTGATATGTCTAGAACACTTTTTTACTAATGCTCACTTGTCATATATAAAATGAGTATAGTCTGTGGGTAATGTCTTCCCCAGAGAGGATTTATCTTTCTTCTGAGAGGAAGATGGCAAATTTTATCAAGAGATCACCTCATCTAGTTGAGGCATGTTTGGAGCATTGCTGCATTACCAGTTTGCCTTCACTCCTCAGGTATAGCTCACACTGCCAGGGCACGGCCTTCACAGGTCTTGGGGGGAGCTTGTGAACTATCTCCAGGGCCTTCCACACCTGCTGTCTCCTAGTGTTGTGAGCCGTGGACCTCTGCTCAGTTACCATTTCTGTTCTCTTTTCATCTTGGATTCTCAGTGTTTTGTTCCATGAACACACAGCTTGGGAGGTGGCAAATATCTCAAAAGGAAATTACAAACAGGAGTTCTGCCTCAATCCTGTGTTTCCCACCTCTCCCAGACCTTATCCTAATTCCAAGGCACTGTGGCATCTCCAGAATTCAACCTCTCCACCAGCCAGTGAGTCTGCACACACCTGGGGCTGTAGCATTATCTTAATTCCTTCCTCCCATACTGTGAATTGGCCTTATCCCAGGGAAACAGCAAAGAATTTACATAACCTTCCTTGCTTTCTTGCATTGTGGTCCCTCAAGTCCTGGCTGCTTTGGTCTGGACTGGATCCATGTGTTTCTTTTTATTTTTAATCCAGGTTTTTGTAGCTGTCTTCAGTGAAAGGGTTAGTCCGACATAAGCTACATCATGTTGTCTAGAAGTATAAGTTCAGTTTCTCTTCTGACATGATGGTATCATTATCACAGTATATCTCATGTCCTGGGTGTTTCTTAGGTGTATTCTCATTTAATTCTCAGCCTCTGAAGTCAATTGTATTCCCATTTTTTAGGGATAAAAAAGTGGCTAATAGATGAAAGCTGAGACTTTAAACCGAAGTCAGAGTGCCCTGCAAGCCTGTCTGTTTTCACATAAACTGCCTCATCAAATGGTAGTCACACCACAATCTGCAGACACAGTTTCTTAATTTTATTTATGGGAATACCACTTGAGTCATGTCCCTTTTGATGAACACCCTGGAAGACAACCTGAGAATTTACTTTTCACCCTAATGGCCAGTGTCTGTCAAGAAGGAAACCAGAAAGATTTTTTGACATCCCAGAATATGACACCAAATTTTAAAATATGTCATACAACTTTCCAGCTAACAAATTGCCAAGAGGGGGAAAAAAATAACCACGCATGTGATGCTGCATTTCCTCATGAACTTTAAGGTGATTTGGAGTTATCTTGTGTGAAAAGTGTAAAAGAAGTGATGAAAATTACTTAGAACAGCTGCACTTGCCTTGAAGCTCTGAGGATGCTGAAAATTTCAGTGAGCGACTTTTCTCTGTTAACATAAAGGTAGGAAGCTCTGCATTTAATATTGAATGACTTCCAGGGGAATCGTTGCTTCCAGGTGAGTTCAAGAGAATGATTGAGATAAATCACATATGGTGTGGGTGCATAGCACACCTATTAAACATCTCTTTTCCCCAGTGCTCTCCTGATACTCTGTACCTTTCAGCAGCTCCTGAGACTGGCTTACTGTTTTAAAAATCTTCCAGAGTCATCTCTTAAAGCATAGCAGAATTCACTAATGCAGACAACCTATGTGCTAAAAGCAGAAATTCTGCATAAAATATAATTTAAAAAATAGTTTATAGTAATTGGAAGAAATGGAAATACACAGGCAGCATTAAAGAAGGACGGCTGCACAGCCAATATTCTAAGCAGATTAGCTAATGCCTCTGAGACCAGGAGAATGATGAGAAGTGAACATAGGCAGTAATGGCCAGAAAAAGAGTTTGACCAATCAAAAAAGAATAGGAGAGGTGGCCTAGAGCCTGTGCTAGGCAAGGGGTGAACTAAATGCCCTATATAAACCTGGTAGTGATGCATTATCTGTAATATTATTGATGATTGACTATGTTCTAGGCATTGTCCTAATTTCACATGCATTATGTAGTTTAATTCTTATAATAGTTATGCCTGTGTTAGGTAGACTGGCTGTATTTCAAATAGACCAAATTGTGTGTAATGGTTTCACCATCACAGAAGTTTATTTCTGTTTCTTATAATAGTATTGGATCAAACAGGCATACGGGTCAACATGGTAGTTGTTCTTGCAGTCATTCAGGAACTCTGGCTGATGGAAGCTCTGCTATCTTCAAATTCATTTTCCAAGATTGCTTTGAAGTTGGTCTTTGTTTCAGCCAGAGGGATGGAGAAAGGAGATGGAAGATAACTAAAGGAAGGTTTTTATGGGCCAAGCATGGAAGTGGTTCTTATCACTTTCATTGACTAAACTCAGTTATATGACTACAGCTGACACCAAGGGAGGCTGGGAAGAATATTTGGGCTTTGTATTCTGGAAGAAGAACTAGTTCAGTGAACAAGGAGTAGTCTCTGCCATAAACTTATGGAAGGATCATATTATTATCATTATTTTACATATGAGGGACGTGAATACAGAGCAACTAACTGCTTGAGGTTACAGAGAAGTTGGGATTAAAACCCCAATCACCTGGCCCCCAGTTATGGATTGTCCCCTGTCTGCAATACATTATTGTGTTAAACTGCCTTTCTTTGTAAAAGAGGAAGTCAGATACTACAACAGCCAGGACCAGGAAAGTGGGAGGAAAATAAACAACTGCTCTGGTACAAAAATGGATTCCTATGGGAAAAAAACTGAACTCCTGACTGTGCTACGTATTAATGGTAATTCTAAATTTTCATTAGTACATGGTGTAAGATTCTAACCTCAGAAGTTCATGACTCAAAAAGACCCTAGGGGCTTAGCAGAAGCTAAGGTAAAGTGACTTTGCAGGGCTGTGTCCACAACAGAGGGCTCAGTGAATAACAAAGAGGGAAAGGAAATACTAAGGCTGAGCTCATTTGAAGATACATGGAAAAATTAACTCAGGGTAAAGATCAGACTAAAATCACAACTGTAAGATTCTTTTGGCTGGACTAAAAGGGCTTCTCTGAAAGCAATCTCACATATGGCCAGCCCATCTTAAGAAGAAATGGAAAAAAATTTTAATTTCATATGTAATACACTTGCCTTTATGAAAAAAAAATTACCAGCTTGGTCTGAAAGGGACTTTTCATTCAGTTCAAAATGAAAAGCATTCTCTGCGGCCTCAACTCTCAACCATCCATGGGAAGGAAGCAATCTGAGAATGCCAGCAGCTGGGAGTAGCACCACTGTCGTGGGAAGGATGGAAGACTCGGAGGGTGAGCCAAAGCCATGGAAAACCATACCAGGGTGCAATTCCAGGATGTACTTGGGCCAGTGAGTGCCACGTGACTTAGTACCCCACTCAGCACCTTTTTGTTCTACTGGATTGTTTGTTGTGATTAATTTATCTCTGTTCCACTGTATGTTGGATGATCATGAATGGGGTTATTGTCTCTTTATTCACAGCCCTTTTATTCAAGAGGGTTAAGAACTGACACGTACCTGAGGGATGGCTCTTCAAGATCTTTGTCTGCTTCTGGACCTGGCATGGGTGGCAAGATCCTGGCTTCTACCCTGACCATGATGCCATGCTGGAGTGAGGCTCACAGGCTACTGAGGAGGGGAGAGTGTTTCGCATGTGAGAAGGGGATGAGCCATTGGATATCTAAAGGAATACCAAGAAAGCTAGTTGGCACATGTAGCCCTCCAGGGCACACACCCCTCCCTCACTGAATCTGCGTGACCTGTGATGCACCACTAGAATGAGGTGGGAAAAGTGGCTGTGTTCATTTTGGGCCTGTGCCTTCCAAAGGCCTGGTGGTTTTTGTTTTGCAATTTGGGGATCCCTGAGCTATGATATAAAATGTTTGGTTATCATGTGTTAGACACCACAGAGGCCACACAGTAGAGGCTCAGCAAGGGGGCCAGGCGTGAACTCACCAAGTGGGAGAGAGAGTGGCCCAGCCATCACAAGCATTCAAGCCAAGCCCAACCCTCCTGCTCAGCTCACTGAGGTGCCAGACATGGGCTGGCTCAGCTTAGACTTCTTAGCCCAGTCAACACCCCAGAGATTTGCAACCCAAGCCAGTATCAGTGAAGTAGAGGACTAAGACAGTTGGAACTACTGGCTCCCCAAATGAGTGTATGGGTGTTGTTTTATGTCATTACTTTTAGGGGTAGTGTGTTATGCAAGACACAGAAACCAAAATAGTTGTGTTAGTACTGCCTACAGCAGATGCTCCCAGGCTCCTTGTGTGAAACCATCTGTGTAGCTCTCTGCCTTCTCCAGCTCCCACTCTCCATGATGGTACCCCAGCCTTCACATGTTCAGGCAGCATTGCTAACTCTGGCCTTAACTGATATAGCACCCCTTTGTTGGGATCCCATCCTGAGAGCAGAGTTGGCTGAGACCTGTGGAAATTGGAGGCTGAAGAATAGAGTTAGAAGTGACAGTAAAAAAAGACAAGAGACACAGAGTAGAATTAAACATGGGAGCTCAGGGGTTCATTGCCTGTCATGGGATTTGGCAATGGCCTAGAGTGTTTGCTCCACTCTGATTTTATTGAAGTCTATTTGTCCAAAGGGTAAGATGAGGGGGGAACAAAGATGTCAGCAGTTTCTTGGATTGAAACATATCAGCTCCTATTATTATTATTAATCTTAAGGGTAACCTTCAGAAATCTGAAATCTGAGCCTTGTATTGGGAGAACCTCCTGGTTGAGATCACACATACAGATTTCTAGGGAGGTGTTAAGCTCCACTAGTTCTCTGTGAAGTAAAATGCCACCAGTGTTAATTTCCTCTTAGGGATCAGTGGGAGGGAGGCATTTTCCTCCCATCACCATCACAGAGGATTTTCCTCTGCAATAAGGGATATAAGCTCTTCTGCTCATATCTCAGAGCTTGAGCTACTCCCTTGGTCTCTGCCCTAGGCAAATGCAAATCTCCACAAAGGGTGTCTGCTTTGCCTATTTAATGTGCAGGAAATGCCCTAGAAGATGTATCTTTCCTAGGACTTGCCATACTCTCTTCTATGGCCATTACTCTCCTCAGAGTGCTCACAGACTCAGTAGGGTGTTTGTAAGCTGTATCCTCAACAGATTAGAATTTCAGAAAAGGTAAGAAGCATGCTAGCAATGGCTAGCTTAACTGTAAACTAGATGACTTTTCTTTGTCCTGACTCACTCAGCTTACTTTTTAGTTTTCCTCTTTTTCTGGGGGTGCTTTCCTTTGACAAGAATGGGGTACTCAGTCCTCATTCTCCCAGCATCTCTTCCCCCAATTTGGAGGGCCCCTTAGGTTTTCCCAAAGAAGAAAAATAAAATAACCTAATAAAAGAGCAATAATAGCACAGGATGAAATTAGGAGCCCCAGTGACTAAACAAAAGAAAAAGATTAAAATAAGAAGAGTAAGCAGGAGAAGTCTGCTCTATGAATGCTGAGCAGAAAACCAGCATATGGCACCAATTCCATGTATTTTTATGCATATGGATTTATGGTAATGGTACGGCCCATGTGGAGAAAGCTGTCCACTTGCCAGTGGGTATATGCATTTGAAATGGCCAGATGTCTCTACCCAAACCTGGAGAGCAATTTTGGAGCCATGAAAAACCAACTCAGGTTACAAATAACATTTCTAATTCCTTCTAACTATATCCTAGAAATGAAAAAAAAAAAATGAGACCACTAAATGTTCCAGAAAACACTAAGTTAATCTCAAAGCCAGATGCCTACAAGGGCATGAGTGAACAGCTTTTATCCCCTCATGAAATATTTTTCTACATTTTTATTTTTGGATATTTCAAAAATATACCAAGGCAAAAGGAATATTTTGAACAAATGTGAAAAGAATGTTCTAACATACCCCCTTATGCCCACCTCTTGGGTTCAACAATTACCCATTCTTGGATAGCCTTACTTCTAACCTCTTCCGTATTTTCCAAATTATTCCCCCCCCCAAATCTGGGATATCATCTATAGTAATTTTATTCACAAACATTTCAGTGTCTATCTTTGGAACAAGAGGATTTTTTTTAAGCCTACCACACCTATAAAATAGACAATTTATTCTTTCTAATTATTGCATTGCCAGCCACTGTTCAAATTTTTAATTGTCTCCTAAATGCTATGTTTTTGTATGATTTATTTATTTATAATAATATTTAAATGAAGTCCACTTATTGTAATAGAATTTGTATCTTAAAATCTATTCTCTTAGCACATTTTAAATATGAAATACAATACTATTCAGTATCCTCAGCTACTCTACACTAGGTTTCCAAAACTTTTATCTCATAACAGAAAGTTTGTACCCTTTGCCTGGCATCTGCCCATTTCCACAAGTTCCAGCCCCTGACAACCACAATTTTACTTTATTACCATGATTTTAACTTTTTAGCTTTCACATATAAGTGAGATAATACAGTATTTGTCTTTCTGTATCTGTTTTATTTTATTTAGCATTATATCCTCCAGATTCATCTATATTATTATAAATGGCAGGATTTCCTTCTTTTATAAGGGTGAATAAATTATATTCCTATATGTGTATATACATCTTTCTATTTATGACATGATGTGTATATATATATAAATGTACACCCATGTATAATCCCATTTTTATTACTCATTCATCCATCAATAGGTGCTTAGGTTGTGCAGATATCTTGGCTATTGTGAATACAAGGCAAAGAACATAGAAGTACAGATATCTCGCCAAGATTGTGGCTTTATTTCTTTTGAATATATATCTAGAAGAGGGTTCAAAATGCCAAAATCCTCAGCAAAATACTAGCAAACCAAATTCAATAGTACATTAAAAAGATAATAAACCACCATCCCGTAGGATTTATTCCTTGGATACAAGGGTGGTTTAACATGCACAAATCAATAAATGTGATATACCACATCAACAGAATGGAAACCATTAAAAAAAATCATAGGATTATCTTATAATCATCTCAATAGATGCAGAAAAGTCATTTGACAAAATTCAACATCCTCCTGTGATAAAAATCTCTCAACAGATTAGGTATAGAAGGAACGTACCTCAACACAATAAATGTCATATATTGCAAACCCACATCTAATATTCTACTTGGGGGGGGGAAGTTGAAAGCTTTTCCTCTAAAAGCAGGAATAAAGCAAGGATGTTAATTCTTGCTGGGACTGTTTAACATAGTATTGGAAGTCCCAGCCAGAACAATTAAGCAAGAGAAAGAAATAAAAGGCATCTAAATGGGAAAGAGAGAAGTATATGTATTTTGCTGTAATCTTCTCCTGTCTGATGTAAAAGACAGCAGCATGAAGCAATTTTTAGAATGCTATATTGATTGATTTAGACTGCCTGGAGATGTAATTGTATGACAACAACAGTACAAAGGAGTAGAGAGGAAATGGAGCTAGCCGGGAGAAACATGTCCATATGCAATTGAATTAAGTTAGTATTAATTCAAGTTAGTTGTATTAAATTCACATGTTAGTTGTCTTCTAGGGTGACCATTAACATTAACTCAAAAATCATAATAAGAGAAACCAAAAAAGGAACTTAAATACTGTGTTCTATTAGAAGATATTTACTTAAGACGAAAGGAGGTAGTAAGACAACAATAGAAAAACAAAGAGATAAGCCACATAGGAAAGAAACAGCAGAGTGATAAAGGTGAATTCTAATTTATCAGTAACATTAAACGTAAATGAATTAAGTACTCCAATTACAAGGGAGGGTATAGCATAATGTATACAAAATAAAAACAATTTCTAGCTATATTCTATCTACAAGAAACACACTCTAGATCAGTGGTTCTCTAGACCACACTGCTGCGACCCTTTAATACAGTTCCTCATGTTGTGGTGAACCCCAACCATAAAATTATTTTCATTGCTACTTCGGAAGTAGCAACATGCGGAACTGTATTAAAGGGTTGCAGCATTAGGAAGGTTGAGAACCACTGCTCTCGATTAAAAGAAATAAATACATTGAAAGGAAAAGAATGTTAGACGTTAACAAAAATGTTACTAAAGACTTTCTATAGAGATAAAAAGTCAATCAACATAAAGAAACTATCTATATACAGTGCGTGCACCTAACAAACAATGCCGTCCTAAAATTAGGAGAAAAGAAAAACTGACAAGATTTGAAGAATGACATAGACAATTTGACAATAGCTAGAGGTTCCACTAACCCACTTTCAATAATAGCTATAAAAGGGAGATATGAGATCAGCAAGGAGAGACTGCACCAACACTACAGAGAATTTGAACTGCAATAAAACCACTGTGCTAGCAAACACTGATTGAGCATTCCAGCCAACAACATCAGAATAGACATTGTTTTCAAGAACATATGGAACATTCTTCATTATAAACCATGTTCTAGTCCATAAAAACCTCAATAAATTGAAAAGAATTACAATTATACAGAAGTATGTTTTACCACCATAATGAATTAATCAGAAATCAGTAACAGAAGGATATTCGGTAAATTCACAAACATGTAGAAATAACACATTTCCAAATAACTAACAGATCAAACACTAAACCATAAGTGAAACTGGACAGTATTTTGAGAGGAATGAAAATGAAAACACAATACACCAAAACTTAAGAAATGCAGCTGATCATTTTATAGCTGTAAATGCACATATTTAAAAAATAATAACGTCAAATATGTAGAAACAGAGAGTAGAACAGTAGTTATAGCAGAAGGGGGAAATGGGGAGATGTCGGTCAAAGTGTCAAGTTACATTTATGTAGGAGAAATCACACGAGAGATCTAATGCACAGCATGAGAACAATAGTCAACAACACTGTACCGTAAAATGGAAATTGCTAAGAAGTTACATTTTAGGTGGGATTATTACATACACCATAAAACAGGTAACTACATGAGGTGATGGATACGTTGATTTCCTCCACTGTAACAGTCATTTCACTACATATATATATAACAAACCATCATGTTTGGCCTTAAAAATACATAATACAATTTTTTTAAGTAAGAAAGTTATAAAATCAATAATTTGACCTTAAGCGACTAGAAAAAGAAGAACAAAGGAAACTCAAAGCAAGGAGAGTGAGGGTCATAATAAATATTAGTTTGAGTATAAATAGAGAAGAACAAAACAGTAGAGAAATCAGCCACACAAAAAGATCAAAGTTAAAAAGTCTTTAAACAGACCAAGAATAAAAGAGAGAAAACTCAAAAATAATAAAAGAGAAGACACTCTTTCTGACTTTACAGAATTTATAAAAAAGAAAACGATTATAAGGCAATAGTAGGAAGCAATCCATGGCAAAAAAAAATTAGATAACCTAGATAAAATGGACAAATTCTTAGAAAGAAATAACTTACAAAATTGACTCAAGAAAAAATAGAAAATATGAATAAACCTATAAGTAAAGTCCTTTAATTAGTCATTTAAAAATATCCCCTCCAAAAAAGACCAGGTTTATATGACTTCAATGGTGAACATTACCAAACATTCAAAGGTAGAGTAATCTCCATCTTTCAGAAGTTCTTTCTAAGGTAAGGAGACACTGCCCATCTGATTATATGACGAGTATTGCTCTGATATGAAAATAAAACAAAGGCATCTCGAGAAAAGGAAACTGCAGACCAATAAGTGTCACGTATGAGTATACCTACAAATACCCTCCAACAAAACGGTGGCAAAATGAATTCAGAAAACTATAAAAAGATTATAATAAAGTATTACTTATCTCAGTAATGCAAATTTGGTATAACATTTGGATTATTCTACACTTAGCGCAAGAAATTATATATATATATATATATTTTTATTGAGTCATAGCTGTGTAAAATAATTCAGTCAAGGAGTACAGTGTGTGGGCTTCACATACAATTGGAGATATTTTCATCAACCTGATTAATATAACATTCATGATATTTTCTCATTTACTATGTGAAAACAATTTTGATCCGTATTTAGAAGTTATATTAATAGAATGAAGAATATAGTCCATGTGTTCATCCCAACAG
>CAUYRH010018123.1:0-59900 GCA_963574655.1 Perodicticus potto
TTTATCAGGCATACTTGCTTTATATTCACACTCAGGTTATTGATGCTCAGGGCATTGCTAACATGATCATCAAAGTGATAAGGGTCAGGAGAAAACTACTAAATGCAGAACAAAAATGTTTTCACACAGTAAATGAGAAAATCTCATGAATGTTATGTTGAACAGGCGGATGAAAATATCTCCGATTGTATATGAAGCCCGCACACCGTGCCCCATGATTGAACTAATGTACACAGCTATGATTCAATAAAAAAAATTAAAAAAAAAGTGATAAGTACCATATATACTATAGCATATTTAGTATATATAGTACATATACACTATAGCATATTTCTTAAGGGAAAACTAGGGCTTTGATATTAATTTTAATATTAATGTATAGCTATTAAAATTTAAACTGTCAACATTCTCCACTTTCAGTAGTGGCAAAGTAGTGACACAGATATATTATTGAAATAAGCAGGAATTGATTTTAATAGATAGCTGTGTACTTACAACATTGACAACAGGAAAAATAAAATTCTCTTAAGCTGACTATTAAGTAATAGCATAAAAAATGCAAAGAAACAAATGGTACATCTGGTTAAATTAAACCATTTTAGAAATTAAAACTTCCAGATAAAAATTGATAGAAGAAATTTGTATTGCTTCATCATGCTGAGTAAGTATTAACTTTGCTTATGAAGTGAAAAACTGCTATCTTCATAATATTTATAGAATGATTTTGAATTTTATTATTTATTTATTTATTTATTCATATATATTTTTGAGACCAAATCTCATTCTGTTGCCCAGGCTAGAGTACTGTAGTATCATAGCTCATAGTACCCTCAAACTCCTGGGCTCACGCAATTCTCAGCCTCCATGCCCTCAATGATGCCTGGCTTGTTTTTCTATTTTTAGTAGAGACTGGTTTTGCTCCTGCTGAAGTTGACTTTGAACTCTTGATCCATCTGCCTCAGTCTTCCAGATTTCTAGGATTGCAGGTGTGAGCCACAGTGCCTGGACATGATTTTGAATTAAAACAAAATATATGACTAACCTTCTACAGACCAGTGAAGAAAAACAAGTAGTGCTATGGAGGATTTGAAGCTTAATTAGCTTCAGATACATGGTCTCATATGTATAGATTTCATGAAAAGAATCATAATATATCCATCATTAATTTGGTACTGATGATAGGTGAAATGGACAAGGCATATCTGTGTTTATTTCTCAATTATATATGTAATATCCTTGACAAAACCTAATGGAAGAGACATTTTTTATCAAATATATCCATTTCAAAGTAGACTATGGCTGACTGAAGGTGTTCAAGTAAGCAGTTAATAGAATTATCTGTTGATTTCATCTGATTTCAATTGCATCAATGTAAACTATGTATAAATTTAGATCTTCAAAAATAAGGTACTTCTCATTATTATAAGAACACCTCAATTCTAGAAAGATAGAACATGTAATAGAGATTGGGAATGATGTCAAGAAAAATCTCAGGGTGGTAAATTTTGATATTTTTCTTCTTCCTCATATGTCCACATTCCTTTATATAGCCTTCTTTGTCATGAAAACTAAAGTAACAGAGTAAAAGCATTTGTACATAAAAATAATAGTGCACAGGTTGTGTAGAGAACAAGATTCTCTGTCAAATAATATTTTTATGAGCCCTGATCTCACCTCACAGTGTGTCTCTTAATGAACAACAGAGAGGAGCATTTCTTGAGTAGGACTTCTCCTGACCTTTCCTGGCTGACTAGCATATCTGAGTAGGATAAAATCAGAAACAAGTTACACTGCATTAGCAACGCGAGAAAGAGTGGACTTGATGGAGAGAAGGAGGAAGCGAAAGTGGCTCTGGAAAGCTACTTGGGGTGGGAACTATCATCATAATAATGTAGAAGTATAGTAATTACTAGTTCAAGGGGGCGATAGATTACCTATTTTAAGGATTTTCTCGGTGTAGAGGGGACCTTTCTTACATCTTCAGTTAGGTATTTTAAAGCCTGTAGCATAAACAATATCTCCATTAATTCAAAAGTTTAACATTCTTCTTCCTTTGCCAACCAGATTAGCTAAATTCAAACATATAAAAGAAGATCTTTTGGGTTCTGTATTTTTCTCATTCCTCTCTAAGGCTAAGCTGGATTGCAGAGCTATGTTTATGATTATGAAGTAATGATGAAAAATGAAAAAGGATAAAGGAACACAGCAAATCTTTCAACATTTTGTTTGACTTTTAAAATATTTGTTGCTGTGTTGGCAGAGATATTTTGCATTTCCTACCAGAAACACTGGTGCTTAAAAAGATAGTATGCTTATCTTTTTCCGGGGAATTCTAAAAGAGATTGATTTTCTTCCAGATCATTTTGTCAAGGGCAATTGTTGATATTGCTCTCCCATGAGAAGGGCAATTTTATTTAAGTGGAATGGTTTCAACCTTTTTAGGTGATTGGCTGTTTAAAAGAAGAAAACTTCAGAATGTCTGGCTCAGCTACACGCTCATGATATTTTTCATACAGTTTCAGTATTTTTCTGGAGTCACAATAGTATTCCTAGTACCACAGTCACAATGGGATCTCTGAGTCTCTAGTGAGCCACCACTTCACTGAGCTGCTTTCTGCCTTTTGTACCTCGTCATGAGTAGATCTAACAAAGGTCAGCATTATACTCATCCTGAGGAAGGGTGAAAGTACATGTCTAAATTAAATCATCATGCCACATGGTGGACAGATTTAGTGTGAACCTCCCTGACTCTCAGACTCTTAGTAATTATGCCTGTGATCTTGCCTTGCTCTTCAGCCTTGTCCCTGCTAAGCAATCCTAGGATATGGTGCTTCAGCCATGAGCACTCATTATTGAGAACTCCCTGCTCCCAATTAAGTTAAATATTTCAAACAAAACTGTTTAATTCCATTCTTAATTCCTTACGTCTTATGATTGTGTTTTTTGTGTTACGTTGTATAAGATAGACATAACCCTTGGCATGAACAACAGAATTGAGTTTCTGTTCACTTATCTGTCGTTATAATAATATCTGATCTCAATGACTATTATAAATCTAAAATTGGGAAATGTTAATAAGGACTATGAGATACAAAAAGGTTTCCTGGTCAATGAAACATGAGAAGAGAGCCTAATATATCTCTCTTTGGGAGTTTATAGTGCATGTCATCGTATACTCTAAGTAATATCCCAGCAATGGAAACTGACCTTTAACTTGGTTTAACCTAACATTCTTCACATAGATTTACTAACGTTAAAACAGTTTCTGTCATGGAAATGTAGAGTAGAATGATGGCTACCAGAGAATAGGGTGGGGAGTATAAAATTGGGATGATTAATCAGTACAGAAATATAATTAGATGGAATGAACAAGATCTGATGTTTGATTGTACAACAGGGTAGCTTTAGTCAACAATAAGTTGTTGCATATATTAAAATAACTAAAAGAGTGGAATTGGACTATTCTTAACATACATGAAAATGCTTGAGATGATGGATATCCAAGTTACCTGGATTACACATTATATACCTGTATCAAAACATCATGCGTGTCTTATAAATATGTATACATACATATATTCAACTATATATACATACATGCTCATTACAATTAAAAATGAAAATAGATTTGCATACATAACCATTTTATAGAATCCTAATTCATAATGTCTTAAAAATGTGCCATTTTAGAAAGAAAATTTGAGCTCAGCATTTAATTAAATGCTTCAACAGTATAATTTTATGGCCACCAGTACTTGACATTCTTACATTAAGATTCTGCTTTGTTAAAAATTGATTATTTTGTTGATATTACAATGCCCTTCACACATAGCAGAGGTGTGGATTTTGGACTTTATAAAATATTTTTCGTAATTTGCTCTTGTCTGATATAAAATCAGTGACTCTGATATGACTTGAATACGATTCCATTGACAAAATATTCATGTGACAATCTTCCCTAAAAGGAAAGCATACCTTAGGAACTAACCATTAAATCTTGGCTATGTTCAGCTTCACAGTTATAAGGACTTACTTTAACATCTAATGGAGTCCACTTCTATTTTAGTACATTACTATGAATGCCATGATTTTTTCTTAAGTGGGCTCTACAATCTTCATGGCTAGAATTTCCCTTAAGTATAATCTAAGGTAAAACATATAGAGTTGATATATGGATATCCATAAGGCATTTTAAAAAGTTTCTCTTAAGGTTCTTGTTGGCAGGATAGAAAAATATGGAGTAATCTTATGGGGTAGGCAGGATTATAATTGGCTGAAAGCTCATGCTCAGATAACCCTGTGTAATGGATAGCTAGTAACTGGTAGGTTTCTAATGTTTTGACTCCATTTCTTTCCAAGTCTCACTATTAACTTGGATAAGAATAATGGAAGCAATGTTTTCCAAGTAATAGGTGTTTTAAAGCTGAATGAAATATTAAATATTTAAAAATAATTAAAATATGTGAAATTACAAAGTAGAAACTGTAGGAAATTAAATACTTGAAAGAGTAAGTGAAGGTTATCAAAATTTTGTTTAGTTGAGTCCATTTTCAGGCCCTTCTTTAAAAACTAGCCAATAAAAACAAGAGCACAGTTACAGATGAGAAGAACCTTGATTTTACTATAGCATGAAAGTTTAGATTCTGACCTCAATATGCAGGGAAGATAGAAACTAATATTAATTGAGTGTGTATTGTGTGCACACTTTGGGCTGGTGACTTTCATATACTCACCTCA
The DNA here is from genome assembly GCA_963574655.1 of Perodicticus potto. NCBI lineage: Eukaryota > Metazoa > Chordata > Mammalia > Primates > Lorisidae > Perodicticus > Perodicticus potto. The sequence goes on from CAUYRH010018123.1 coordinate 4,738, forward strand.
TTTATCTTAAGCAACAAACCAATTAGTTAGATATTACTACACATTGTATATTGACAAAAAGGTGATTGATAAGAAGATCAATAACCTGCTGAGATCATTCATCAAACACATGTCAGGTTGACCTTTAGTCACAGGCCTATCAACTAGCATCTGCATTGTTATCAATAGGGTATAGAAATAAAGGATTCACAATGGAAGAGTGAAAAATGTAATTCTGCCTTGTTCCAACCACATCTATAGGCTATGTTTAATTCTGGCCCTGGTTACAGAGGATCATTAATGGACTAGATCAAGGCCAAAGAACAGACTAAATAATTTCATACAATATGCATTTAAAGACGTTTGGATCTATGTATTTTGAAAAAGAAAATTTTCCGTTAGGATGTAGGCAGGTGATTTAACATGTTTGAAAGACTATTGTCTAGGCTTGGTGCCTGTAGTACAGTGGTGCGGTGCCAGCCACATACACTAAAGGTGGTGGGTTTGAACCTGGCCCAGGCCAGCTAAACAACAGCAACAGCAACAAAATTGCCAGGCAGGCGCTTGTAGTCCCAGCTGCTTGGGAGACTGAGGCAAGAGAATTGCTTACGCCCAAGAGTTGGAGGTTGCTGTGAGCTATGACTCCACAGCTCTCTACTGAGGGTGACAAAGTCTGTCTCAAAAAAAAAAAAAAAGACTATTGAAAATATAAACTGGAATTTGTTCTCTCTTTTGCCTCCAAAGGGAAAAAACAGGGTTGAATGAGGGGAACCTGGAGGTTTTCAGGTGTTATTCAATATAAAAAAATTATTACTGCTTTACTTTTGATCTGAGCTCTTAATTATCTTGGGGTATAATCTACATAATTACCTTGTGTATTTTCTGTTTTCCCATTAAGATAAAAGTTCTGTGATGTCAGAGGTTTATGCCTGCTTAATCATGGCATAACTGGCACCAAAACAGGATAAAACAGGAGCCCAATAAACATTTGATGAATGAATTAAATCTAACTATGAAATTCTGGATGCAGTTTGAACCCAACAAACATTTTCCTTGCTACAAAATAGTATTTTCTAAAGAATTAGCCAAAGAAGTATTTATATTATTTGTAAGTTCATGAACTTATGCAAATTTATATAATTTAAAGTGAAAGGAGCCCTGAATTCTCTGAAAGTCATTGGCTCATAATGATTGGTTAAATCATCCTCTATTTGGAGCACACTTGAGACTATTTCAGTGATTGTGATGCTACAAATTGTTACCAAACTGTGTTTTATAGAGACATGAGCTGTGCATCTAAGCAGCAGGCTTCTGTACTTGCCAACTGTGTCTCCTATGATATGCACCACTTTCTGGGGACTGTTGCTTCACCTGAAAAGATCGGTATCTACCTCATGTCATTATGTTGAAGATTAAAAGCCATAATGTATGGAAAGTGCTTACCGTGAGCCCATATTGAATATACTATGTTAAATTGTCTTAGCCATATTAATAGTAAATAGTAGTATTACTTTTATTATAGCTGCTCATCATTCATACTCTTTACCTTGAAAATAATATTTAGGTATGTAATATCATTTAACATTTAGAAGTGTTCCCAGTGTCTTTATCTGAAAAAGCACTCACCATAGTTCCTTTGCCCTTCAGTTAGATAAATGAAATGTTATGATACAGAATAAAGAGAAGACTGTGTGGATTACATATATGGATAAAAATGTTATCCTTGAGGAGTATAATGTCTCTTTACCCCTTCTGATCCTCTCGCTAACTTGGTATTTTTAAGTGCAACCCCTTTTCTGAGCTTTCCCTTGCTTCCCTTGAAGGATTGAAATATAATAGCGAGTTGAGTAGCCACAGGCAGCCAGTTGCTATAAAAGACTAGCACAGTCTCTTCCCATTACAGTGTTTCCCTTGCCTTTATGAAAAGGCTCCCACACTGGTGTCCGCTGCTAAAATCGATTCTGGAAAGCCATTAGAAAAAAATGACCCTCCCTGAGGCCGTGACAGGTTTGTGATGGTGTCTTTGTCTTCACTGTTTTTGAAAAATTTGTAATTTTTTTCCTGCAACTTTATTCTGCTGTATGAAACATACCTCTGGCAACTACCGGTAGGACTCAATATGGCTTTAGTTCTTTATAGGAGATTTATATTGACTGACCTAAGTGCACTTCAGTTATCTAGCCTATGCCTAGATCATTTCTTAAAATGAGCTTTTTAGACATTGCTCTGAATCATTGTTAAGTAGATTGCACACGATAACTCTAACTCTGAAGTATTTCCAATGAAAATCAAACATATTTTTTACTCTTTTACCTTATTATAGTAGTTACAAAACTAGTAAGTTAATACTAACACAGCACTTCTATGGAACTATAGACATAGCCAGGCGTGGTGGCTGACACCTGTAATCCCCGGACTCTGGGAGGGAAAGGCTGGTAGATTGTTTGATCTCAGGAATTCATACCAGCCTGATCAAGAGCAAGACCCCATCTCTACTAAAAATAGAAAAATTAGTTGGATGTTGGGGCAGTTGCCTGTAATCCAAGCCACTTGGGAAGCTGAGGCAAGAAGATCCCTTGAGCCCAAGAGCTTGTGGTTACTGTGAGCCCTGATGTCTACCCAGAGAGACAGAGTGAGACTCTGTCTTCAAAATAAATAAATAAATAAATAAATAAATAAATACATAAATAAATAAATAAATAATAGACATCATTTAAAAGTTGTTATTTATCCCTCCAATGTTCTTTGTAGCTATAGGAAAGAAACTATACAACTTTTAAAAATGTTGATATTTTGTCTCAATATTCTCCCCTTGCCTCCCTTGCCCTCCAATACTGAGTATGGTATGATTTTGCTCATGTTTATTTGAGCATAAAGTCAACTATATTTGTATTATTATTATCTTTCATCCCTCATTTACTTTATAGAATATTGCACTGTATCCTTTTACATGATTTCTTTCCCAATATTGGAAATTGTTTTTTCTAGATACAGAACAAACTACATATTCATGTAAATTTATACTTCTTTAAAATTAATATAAGGGAAGCAAGTAACTGAGCACAGATAAAACAAATGTTGGCAATTCTTATGGGGAGTTAAATCAATGTAAGATGAGCATTATAATCTTATAATCTTAATTGTTTCCTTTAATATTTTCAAACATGATGTTAATTTAGGCTTAATAGGTATTGCTCATTAAATGATTTAAGAATAAATTTAGTTATATATCAGGAACCTTTTCAGTTGAAAATGTGTGTGTTTAAAGTAAATGCATTCTTAAAACTCATGATATTGCTGGATAATAAGATGTACTTGCATTACAAATACCTTGTAAAAATATTAAAATGAACCATAATATTACAGGTGTCAAACCATAGGTATTTACAAGTTTAACTGCAGTAATAGCTTCTTAGAAATGTATTTCCCAGTAATTTGCTGACAGTGTTGATGGTTATCCAAATTATGTTTTAAAAATAATGTCTGGTTTATTGCTTTTTATCACTGACTTAAAGGATTCATGGCATGCATTTCTTAACATTGCTACCTTTCATTTGATAAACATCAGTAAAACATTAAGAGCACCATGATTATGCATTTGCATACTTTAGTCCTTTTGATTGATGGTTTTACTTACATAGTGTTGTACGGAGCTAGTAATAGCATATCTAGTTTTTAATCCTTTTCTTGCCACTGCACACACCCCCTTTCAGGCCCCATTGGCTTGAAATGCAGTGTGTGATTCCATCTAAATTCTTGAAATAAAGCTCCGTTAAAGGATAACACAGAAGCATCTAAGAAGTATTACCTTTCATTAAAATTTTAAAATCATGGTAGAAACTATAATTATTCTGGGAACTAAAACTTGTAAACTATTTTTTTTTCTTTTAAATGATACTTAGAAATTTCCTTGAGTGATCTACTTTGTTTTGTACAAAGAAAAATGTCTAATATTAATAGGGCAAACAAATAGATAAAGTATATTAATTATAACACATGCAATTATTGTATAAGAATATTCTTTGCATTTAGATCTCAGGTCTTCAAAGAATGGCAGTCAACCAGTAAAACGGGTGCTAGAAGAAACATCAATGCAGTCAGTCCTCCATGTATTTTCCTAAATCTGGGTCTTGACCATGCCTCTGTTTAGACCATGTTCTGGTCATAATCTGCCCTTTGGGCTATACAACTTCATATTTGCAAAGATACATAGATGTGCGCATACATGCTTGCACACACACTCAGGAGGTAGTGGGACGGGGGACTGAGGAGAAAAAGAGAATATGAAAAGGAAACATGGTGACAAGGAAGGAAAAGCCCCGTCTCACTTTATGACAAGGGAATAAAATAAAGAATTAATGGAAGGAGGGAAATCTGCAAATGCAGGATGAGAGAGTAACTGAATAAGAATGAGTAAACAGGAATAGAGAGGAAGCAGAAATACACATGGATTAAATAGAAGGTACACTGCTCATATATAAAAGTACTAAGCTATATTAAGAAATACATATAAACTATATTAAGAATATATACATTGAAAAACTCAAAATACAAATATATATTAAACAAACTCAAAAATACAGAAAGGAATAATGGCCAGCATCAAAACTGCAGTGATCACAATAATTGAAATTTACATGAATGAATTTTTATTTCCTAGACTTCCCTTCACTCAACCTACATGTACTCAGAACAAATATGAAAATTGTTGAATTTAGACATCAAGACTAGTCATATGTATTTATATATGACATAGTCAATTACCGTATATAGAGAAATATTTTTTCTATATAATTTTCTGTTGCAATTTCAGTTTCAAAAAAACACTCCATATTTTTTTCCACTAAGCATTTTATATTATTTTATTTAAATAATTCCTAAAAACAAGTTGACTAGGTTGTTTTTATTTATAATTCTTACAAGAGCCTATGGTTTGAAACTGAAGAACTTGATGCTGCTCCTATTTTATAATGCTATAGTTTTGGTTAAAATAGGAAAGGTTTTTATCCAACTTCTCTCATGAGATTCTTTGGAAATGTGTGCATCTCTGTCTGTATATATATTATACATATCTCTGTATCATTGGAAAAAACATAATATATGACGGGATGCCATGGAATAGCCTTATGTTTGGACAGACTTATAGAATCTGCATCCTTACAATTTAAGTGATACTGTGTTTTGTTGTTTCAGTGGCATCTGCCACTTGATGACGCATACTATTAAAGTGTTTTATTTTTTAATTTCAGGGTATAAAAAACAGGATTACAATGTTTGCATTTGTTAGGTAGAATCCCTCCTGTAGTTGTGTCCCGTGCCCAAGAGGTGTGCCATACACCCTTACACTGTGCTCCTTAAGTGGGAGCACACCCATCCCCCCTCCTCCCCTCTGACAAAGTTCTTAAGGTATTTGATGGGGAAGCACTATTGGAGTCATAATTGAATCCGTACTTGGGGATATATCTAACCGCCAAAGAAAAAGAAATAATCTTAGGAAACATTGCCTTCTGTGTATGTTGGTTCAGTCTGATGGGGAAACATTATTAGTTAGAAGCTTTCTGAATACAGGTGAATGAGAATACTGCTAGATGATTATTCATATCTAAGGAATTTTTATGTTAAAATCCACTGATCTGATGAAATGCTTCCGCTGTTAGATATATTTCTATCACTCTAGTGTTGCTCTTTTTGGTTAAGAGTTGTTGCTTGGCTGGATAGTGTCACAGAAATACTGGTCTTAGTCAATGGTTTCCATTTTTAACTGAAACTTGAGTGTATCTGCTTCTGTCATAGTATTTTCAAATATTGTCAAGGAATAGTTGTGAGGAAGCGAAGCGCAAAAGGTGATTTGGTTTGTATAAGGTGACTTCATGAGGCAGCAAAAGTGACCCTCATTTCATTTTATCATGTTGCCTAAGTTTCATGTAACATCTCAACATCTCTTTATTCAACTCATTTTTTTGTTTCAATGAAAAATATTAGCATATTATTTGTATGTATAGTAGTATTAATATCCCCCTGCAGTTCCAGTTTTTTTTCTAACATTATAATTTTTCAATTATTTTTAATCAGTGGTATCTACAGTTCATTTTAACCATGCTGCTGAGAGATGGCTATTTACACAGATTTTATTTGAGGATAGCTGTTCACTGATGATTCATAGGGCACCACAGTTTTAGTAAAAACTGTACCGACCATTGTAGGGTTGATGAATCTCAACGACTGATGGTGTTCAGGATTCAAAAATTCTTGAAAACATTTTTTTCACAGAAGCTAAACTTCCTGATCTGGCTGTGCCTGGTTTTAGAGTCTATAGTTCACTGATTAAAATGTGCCTGAAGCTCCCTACTGATATTTTAACTGGAAGGGTATAAATACTTTGGTCACAGGCTGAAAAATGACACTAAAAATTAAAATAATTAAAGAAGAAGCCTGATTAAACATAACTTTCAAATCTCTGTGCTGAATAATAGCTTTTTTATTCTTAAAATTTATTCATTTCCTCTGAAGTCCAACTTGAAAGAATTTTTACTGTTCAATAATTGCATGTACTCTCAATAAACATTTATTTTGAGTTGAAATAATTGCCACGTAGAATCCTTACCTGAAATAAATTTGCTTATGTAAATCAGTACACTTCTTTCCACATAATTTCATTTTAACAGCAATTTTATTTTATAAAATTTATTTTCTTCCTAAGGTGTAATTATGCTACGTTGTGTTAGTGTGAAATTACTATTAGACTTCTTCGTAATAGTACCATCTTACTTGCTCATTCTTAGACTTCAGTGTTAATGAAAAGTAACGTATTCCTTATTCCATCAGTGCTAAATTTTGAGAAAGTAAAACAAAATCACTAAAACATTACAAGTAAGAGAAATTTCAAGTTCTAAATTAAACAAACCATGACCAAAGGAAATAATTTCCTTAAAATATTTTGTGTAGACTATAGTGTTTGTTGCTATAAGGATTCAGAATTACCTTAATGTTCACATATTTTGTGAATGCACTTACCACAACAGAGATTTTTCACAACAAAAAATAGAATTAAAATCATATTTATGAGTCGGCACCTGTAGCTCAGTGGCTAGGGCGCTGGCCACACAACCATGGGGCTGGCGGGTTCCAACCCGGCCTGGACCTGCCAAACAACAATTGCAACTGCACCCAAAAAATAGCCGGGTGGTGGGCACCTGTAGTCCCAGCTACTTGGGAGGCTGAAGCAAGAGAACGGGCCTTAAGCCTAAGAGTTTCAGGTTTCTGTGAGCTGCGATGCCACGGCACTCTGCTGAGGGTGACATAGAGAGACTCTGTCTCAAAAAAAAAAAAAAAAATCATATTTCTGGAGTAGTCATCAGAAATAAGGTTATAATAAGGTCCTTTTCTACTAGGAATCTCTCAAGTTAATAGGGAAGACTGTAAATGGATCCGTTATTCATCAAAATGATAACAATTGTAAAGAAATGCATATATATAATAAAATAATTTTTGTATAATTCATTAAAATGATTTGTATAAGAGCTGCAGAATGTTAAGTAAATAGAACCAATGCCCCACCCAGGACTTCTAAATCAAAATGTTCATTCTTGCTAATAGCGCATTATCTAGCCCTGATAGATTTATTCTGTGTAGTTGCTGACCCTAGAAATGTGTCTCGTGGATAGAAAGTCATAATTACATGCACAGGATAGAGTTGTAATAGGATATACAGGTAAAATTTACTGCATATCTACTATATGATATACTTTAAAATATATTACTTTTATTTCCTTCCAAAAAACTAAGTTCTCAAAGTTAGGTGAGATCATTCCTATTTTATAGATAAGAACACTAAGTTTAATAACTAATCACTTTTAGTTATTTTCAAACTAACGTCTGACTCTGAAGGCCAAATTCTCTCTGAATCTTTGATTATTTATACTTATAGAAAACTATAATTTACAAAATTTAGATATACTTGTATCCCTAAAGAGGATACCTTTGGAATTAGGTATTAAACAAACTCTTGTATTTCTTCTTAGGCATATACAACTTTTAAGAGATAGAAGTATTTTTGAGACAGACAAATAATACGATAAAACATATTGGTTCACTTATTAAATCCAAACAAATTTAGAATAAAATGATACCTAAGTGACTTGAAATATTCTCTAAAGTGTTTAGAGTGATTATTTGGTAAATTATTTAAGGGAAATTTGAATTTTATCTTAAAGTGTTCTACTTATGTAGGAGGATGCAGACATTTACTTCCATGGAAAAGTGTTATTTATTTCCTTATTGAAAATAGAACTAAAGTGCTAAAGTGCTAACAGTATAATAAAGATTCTATACTACTTTTTTTTTTTTTCGAGATAGGGTCTTGCACTGTCACCCCAGGTAGAGAGAGTGCAGTGGCATCATAGCTCACTGCAACCTTAAACCTCAAACTAGGCTCAAGAGATTCTTCTGCCTCCAGCTCCCATGTAGCTGGGACTATAGGCACGTGCTGTCACACACTATTTTTTCTATTTTTTGTAGAGAAATAGTCTTCCTCTTGATCAGGCTGACCTCCAACTTTTGATCTCAAGAGATCCTCCCACTGTGGCCTCCCAAAGTACTAGGATTACAGGCGTGAGTCACCATTTTGGGTCAAAATTTTCAAGGAAGATGGATTTTGAACGTCATATTTGCCAAAAGTATTTTATAAATGTGAGGAACCAACATTTATTGATTCCATCATACTGTCTGTGATAAGTGCTTCTAAACATGTGGCCTTGAAATCCATGAGTATGCCTTAAATTATTATTCTCATGTGCCGTCATCTTCAAGAAACACTTTTTAAGCTTCCACTGTGTGAGAGACACTTCACTGGAAGTAGCATATTTAATGAAGAATATGTCATACTTTACCTTTGGAGTGAGAGCCTAATTAATTATGGAGATTAGACCCAAGCATAAAACAATAATTAAAAATAAAGGTAGCACGTAAATGCTTTAAATCATAACTGTTATATGTGGTGAAAGCAATAAAATCATTGTTATAAAATTATTATAACCCATTAAATTACTGTTTATTATCACATAGAAGAAGTTAGTTCTGAGGAGCAGAAAGGTAAGAAAAGGTCCAGCACATTTTGTGCTTTCAGGTATGAATTAGTTCTAAATGAAGGACTCCAGTGCAGTACTATTGACCTACCAAAAATTTAAATGAAAGGCTTTCATTTTGTATTTGTTTTTCTAAAGCAGGGCAGACCATTCATTAACGGTAGATCAAACTGCTGTCCATTTAAGTAGTTACTTGAAATGTGATGAAAATCTAACAGTCGATTAGAATGAATCATGTTATGAATCAAAGGTTGAAAAGTTTATCATTTGTATTTCTTTCACTGCAAATAATCCAAAATCCTAGTATTAGGCACTTTTATAAAAATACTTAATAATTTCTTTGAAATAACTATGTAAACCTTCAAGAGTTCAGAACAATATTACAATCATCTTAGATAATATAAAAATAATTTATTTTATGAATATCATCTATAAATTAATACTTGCTCTTATAACCCAAAATATCATTGAAAAAGTGTTTAGAGCCATGTAAGAGTCATCAGTTCTAAATAACAGTTCTCTGATACAACTATATTGAAATGAAAGAAAAAATAGATAGCTCATCGTAATATAATAACTCTGTGTGTATGCATGTATCGGTACTTTGACATATATCCAGGCTCTCCATATAAAAGAAATAATGGAATATTTGAGGCTTTTTCCTAAGCAAAACATTGAAATCAGTCAAGAGTCATAAAGTATCATAATAATGTTATTTTTTTGATAACATGGTGTTTACTATTTGAAACAGAAAATCTAGTCTAGTCTAGTATGTTATTACTAGTCTAATATGTTATTTACTATTTGGAAACAGAAAATCAAGAGAAGAGAATAATAAGTTATTCATATCACCTGAATGTGTGGGATAAACTGAAGGTAAAAGGAAGTGCTCCCCATTGCAGGGTAAAATGAGAAGGGGAGCGTTGGTGCATGGAACTGGCATTTACCCCAAGGGGGGGTGTCCAAAGGAGAGGAGGATTGAACAGGGAACCACGGCTCACAGCTAGGCGTGAAGGAGACAAACTGTCACAGTCACAACTAGAGATACCAGACTGTCTGCGAAAGTGGCACAGGGTGTCTGGTTAATTAAAATAACGTATCAGTAACTGGTGATGAAACACATGGAAAGATGTCGCCTTTTCCCACACCTGTGAGTGAGGGCTGAAGCCGAGAGACTGCTGTTGATTAAAATCACAATGCCTCCTCCAAAATGATGTAGCCTGGGGAAGCCAGAGTTTCACTTAGAAATACGTATCCACAAATGCATAAAACTATTCATGATCTATAAAAATAATTGAAAAAATAAAAATAGAAATACGTATCCACATAGGGGCTTCAAGATGTGGGTGATGCTTTCACATGTAAATAATGCTGTATGTTTCCAGGGGAGTTTATCTTACATTTATGCTGTCATACATGCAAAATGAAATATGTACAAACATTCGTTTGTAGTACTCTTTGAAATGGCAAAAGTCTGGTTGTACCTAAATACATCATGGGATATTAAACTATGAGATAATATGCAATTCTTGAAAACATGAAATATCTCTATATACTGACAGGAAAATATCTCCAAGGTATACTTTAACATAAATAAAACAAGATGAAGAAGAGCAGTGTGTGTTATATACAGTCTTTAATTTTAAAATGTGAAATAACCTATATTTGTTTTTTCCTTGTACATGCATAAAAATTATGGAATTAACTTATGGAACGAGGAATAGTCAGCATTCTTGAAGGATCTGCGGGTCAGATTTGGGCAAGGAAGGTAGAGAGACTAGGAATTCGTGACTTAACTATTTAGTGTTTTCTGCATTTTAATCATATTGTTAAAAAGTGAAGTAAAAAAATGCACTCCATATAATAGGCATATTACTGAGCTTCTTCACACTTTTTTTTTAAATTAGAGTCACACTGGTGACATAGCTCACGGCAATCTCAGATTCTTGGGCTCAAAAGCTCCTCTTTGCTCAGCCTCCCAAGTAGCTGGGACCACAGGTGCCCACCACAAACCTGGCAAATTTTTCTTTTTCTTTCTTTCTTTTTTTTTCTTGCAGTTTTTGGCCGGGGCTGCTGCCACCTCCAGCATATGGGGCCGGTGCCCTACTCTGTTGAGCCACAGGTGCCGCCTCTTTCTTTCTTTCTTTTTTTTTTTTTAGTAGAGACAGGGTTTTGCTCTTGCTCAGGCTAAGTCTCCAACTCCTGAGCTCAAGCAGTCCACCCGCCTCGGCCTCCCAGAGTGCTAGGATACAGGTGTGAGCCACTGTGTCCAGCCAGCCTCACACTCTTCAAAGGGAAAACTACTTGAATATAGTAAAAGGAGTAGCTATTCTCATAAAGTTTATTAACAACTCAAAAATATGCCTTTTTACATTTTAAATTGATTCTCCGTTCGTCTTCATTTTTGACATCTAAACTGGAGTTGCATCTAATTTAGTCAGAGATCAGACTGTCGCTCATTCGGTTCTGTGAGCTGTCCGTATTTTGTTTTTGTGAAATGACAGTAAATAAAAATGAGATATCAAAAGGACTCTCAGGATATGCCATGATAACTTATGTAGTTCAAATTTTTACATCCTACTATAACAAAGATTACTATTTCATAATAATAATGTTGAGGACAGGCTGCTGTCTAAAGTGACATGAGCCAAGTTTGCGTTTATGCCCTCCTAACCGCCTTTCACTTCCCGTGTTGAACCCAGAGTCCCAGACCCCTCAAACTGTACCCGCTTCCTCCCAAATCCCCCTCATTGGAACCTTTGGATCCCATTCATAGCTGTTGAGCATTTACCCCATGAAACATTTGTTGCCTTTGCAATCTGTAGTCATTTTGAAAGGTGATGATTGTACGGTCAAATCCAGTACTTCAATATATTAAATTATATTCCATTCACTGACAATGGAATTTTTTTATGATCTGTTAGCTAATTCAATTGAGAAGCTTTATAAAGATATGAAATTAAGACTTTTCTAATTGAATACTTCACATTTTTAATTTATTGGACAGAATAAAAGAAACTAATTATATACATATATTTGAAATATATACACGTATGCATATGTCTGTGTGTGTGTTTGTATGTGTATGTGTAAAATGGTGTAATTGTTCAGTCAGACAAACTGTGTTACTTCATTGTGTTTAGAATTTTGGAGATGGAAGAAAGACGTTGTAAAGATAAGTCTCAAATACTCATTTCATGATAGTAGAATTTGAAATTCAGTGAATATATAACTGTATTCATGGATGTAGTTACTAAGGTAACTATTCCAGGTAGAACTTGTCTCATTTAAATTTCAATAAAGGAATTATTGATATATAATTTATATTCCATTAAATAGCCTCTTTTAAAGTGGGCCAGTGGTTTTTAGTATCATCACAAAATTGTTTAATCATCACTGCAGTTTAATTTTAGAACATTTTTATCACTCCATAAAGACAGCCCATATCCATTAGCAGTCACTTCTCATTCACCCCTCCCTCCAGTTCCTGGAAACCACTGATCTATATTTTGCCTCCATGGATTTACTTATTCTTGACACTTAATATAAATAGAATCATATGACATATGCCCTTTTGTGCCAAGTGTCTTTTAGTTAGTAAAATGTTTTCAGGTTCATTTGTGCAGTAGGTTGGATCAATACTTTACGCTTTTTTACTGGTAGATAATATTCCAGCGTATGGATGGAACACAACTTGTTATCCATGAATCAGCTGATGGCCATTGTGTTGTTTCCTCTCATGGGGTATTATGAACAATGCTGCCAAGAACATTTGTGTGCAAGTTTCCGTTGGCCTTGTTTTCAATTTTCTTGTGTTACATGTAAGAATAGAAATGCTGGGTGCTGTGAATACTCTGCTTAACATTTTGAGTAATACCTAAATTGTTTTTCAAAATGATTGTGCCAGTCTATATAACCACCAGTAATGAATTAAGTATGTGAATTCTCTGCATCTTCAAACACTTGTTTCCTCCCTTTAAAAAATGTATTAACCCTTAACCATGTGTGAAGGAGTGTGGGTTGAAGTTTTGCTTTGCCTTTCTTGAAAGGGTAATGATGTTGTAATATTTTCATCTACTTAGGAGGCCACTTATTTATGTTCCTTGGAGAAATATCTATTAAAATCCTTAATGAAATTTTGAATTTGACTGCTTATCCTTTGATTTTTAATTTGGAAGAGTTTTGTATATTTTCTCAGTATAAGGCCTCAATCAGATACAATTAACACAAATTACCTCCAATTTTGTGGGCTTTTTATTTCCTTGATGAGCTTCTTTATTGCATAATAGCTATTAATTCTGATGAAGCACAATTAATCTATTTGTTTCTTTTGTTGCTATGCTTTTGTCATCTAATTAAAAAAAAAAATTCCAAATCCAAGATCACAAAGTCAGATTCCTATTCTCTTGTCTAGAAGTTTATTTACATTTTTGACACTTCTTTCCCCCCAAAGAGTTCACTATAGGCAATTTGACATTAGGTTAAACTGTAAATAAACAAAGAAACAAAGAAATAAACCAGAAAGCATATATTACATGTGTTTGCATAATAATTTAATGTTCATTTTTAAAAATAATTATTTATTATATACCTACAGTGAATAAATACAGTATTTATTGTATACCACAGCAAGCGTGGTATTAGGAGCTGAATGTTTTAATGTAATGACTTGTATAATTTTTTCACAAATTCTTCATGTTTAGGATTCCATATAGTTTTACCTCAGAAATATTGTGTTTGCTTCCAGACCACCAACATAAAACAAATGCCATATTATACTATAAAGCCTGTCACACAAATTTTGGGGTTATAAAAGTTATGTCTGTACCATACCACACTGTAGTATAGGGTGGCCGCAAAGTTCATGTCCAATTTAAGTAGTTGCAACTTTATGGCCACCTTGTATATTAGGTGTATAATAACGTGTCTATAAATACAGTGCATTAAAAATATCTTATTGCCAAGCACGGTGGTTCACTCCTGTCATGCTAGCACTATAGGAGGTTGAGGCAGGCGGATTGCCTGAGCTACCAGCCTGAGCAAGAGTGAGACCCTGTCTCTACAAAAATTAGAAAAAATAGCCGGCGTTCTAGTCCCAGCTACTTGGGGGAGACTGAGGCAAGAGGAACACTGAGCTCAAGAGACTGAGGGTGCTATGAGCTATGATGCCACAGCACTCTACCCAGGGTACCAGAGTAAGAGTTGAGAGAGAGAGTGAAGAAAAGCTAAAACTCATCTGACCCTTTCACTGAGTCCATCTTTTTTTGTTGGCAGTGACTTTGGCAACTGAAATTTGCCCCATTGCTGGACTCTTCCTTTCACAGGGTATCTCTGTAGCAAGCCATCTCTATGTAGCATTTTACATGCAGTAGAACTCTGTTTAAAATCGGAGTTACTCCTCTCAGGCCCCACTGCTATTTCATCAACTAAGTTTATGGAATATTCTAAATCCTCTGTGTCATTTCAACAATGTTCCCAGCATCTACACCAAGATTAGATTCCACGTCCAGAAAGCATTTTATTGGCTCATCCGTAAGAAACAACTTGTGCATTCAAGTTTTATGATGAGATTATAGGAATTTGGTCACATTTTCAAGCTCAACGTTTGCTTTCTGGTGACATTGATACATTGATTATTTTTGCATATATTTGTTGGCCACTTGTCTGTCTTGTTTAGAAAAGCTCTATTCATGTTTTTTGCTCACTTTTTGAAGGAATGGGTATTTTTTCTTGCTGATTTGCTTGAGTTCCTTGTAGATTCCGGTTACTAGCCCTTTATTGGATATATAGCTTGTGAAGATTTTCTCCCATTCTGTAGGTTGTCTGTTTGCCCTGTTGATTGCTTTCTTAGTTGTGCAGAGACTTTTAAATTTCATCAAACCATATTTATTTATTTTTGTCATTACTGTGTTGCCAGTGGGGTCTCTTCATGAATTCTTGGCCTAAGCAAATACCTAGGAGAGTTTTTCCCACATTTTCCTCTAGAGTTCTTATGGCTTTGTGTCTTACGTTTAACTCTTTTATCCATCTTATATTAATTTTTGTGATTAGTGAAAGATATGGGTGCTGTTTCAATCTTCTGCATGTGGTTGTCCAAGTTTACCAGCACTATTTATTGAGTAGAACTTCTTTTCCCCTGTATGTATTGTTGTCTGTTTTGTCAAAGGTCAGTTGGCTATATGTGAATTGTTTAATATCTTGGTTCTCTGTTCTGTTCCATTGTTGTATGTATCTACTTTTGTGCCAATACTTTGTTATTATGGCCTTAGAGAATAGATAAAAGTATGGTAATGTGATGCTTCCAGCTTTGTTCTTTTGAGTAAGATTGCTTTGGCTATTCTGGCTCTTTTCTTGTTTCAAATGAAGCATAGGATTATTTTTTCTAGCTCTGTGAAACGTGACACTGGTA
This sequence comes from Perodicticus potto, assembly GCA_963574655.1. Lineage (NCBI taxonomy): Eukaryota > Metazoa > Chordata > Mammalia > Primates > Lorisidae > Perodicticus > Perodicticus potto. The sequence goes on from CAUYRH010018123.1 coordinate 20,209, forward strand.
CTCTGGTGGAGATTGCATTGAATCTGTAAATCACTTGATATGTAGCCTGGGCAGTTTAATAATGTGGATTCTACTAATCCATGAGCATGGTAGGAGTTTCTGTTTGTTTGTGTTGCCTGTGATTTCCTTCCTCAGTGTTCCCCAGTTCTTCTTGTGGAGATCTTTCACCTCTTTGGTTAAGCATATTCCTAGGTATTTTCTTCTCTTTGTAGCTATTGAAAATGGTATTGAGTCTTTGATTTGACTTTCAGCTTGACTGTTATTTGTTTATAGAAATGATACTGATTCGTGTACATTGATTTTGTAGCCTAATATTGTGCTGAATTCATTTATCAATTCCAGGAGTCTCTCAATGGAGTTTTTGGGGTTTTCTAGGGATAAGATCATATCATCAGCAATCAAATATGATTGTTTGACATCCTCTTTCTCGGTTTAGATATTCTTTTTTTCTTTCTCTTGCAGTGACTGCTTGGCTAGGGCTTCAGCACTATGTTTAATATAAGTTACGGCAGTAGGCACATTGTCTTTTTCCAGTTCTAAGTGGAATGATGCTGGTTGTAGGTTTGTCATACATGGCTTTTAAAATTTTGAGATATATTCCTCATATGTTCGTTGAGGATTGTTGGCATCACTAGTGTGGAATTTGCCGATTGTTTTCTGCATCAATTGAAAAGATCATATGGTCTTTGTTTTGGCTTCTGTTTATGTGTAGGAACATGTGTATTGATTTTCACGTGTTGAACCGTCCTTGTATTCCTCGCATAAAGCCCCCTTTATCCTGGTGATTATTTTTTGTGATGTGCTGTTGAATTCAGTTTGCTAGTATTTTGAGAATTTTTCCAGCTGTATTCATGAGGGATATTGGTCTGTAGTTTCCTTTCTGAGGCTGCCTCTCTTGGATTTGGTATTAAGGTGATACTGGCATTGTAGAATGAGATGTGGTGGGTTCCTTCCTTCTTGATGTTATGGGATAATTTCTGCAGTATAGAACCATTTCTCTTTGTAGACCTGGAAAAATTCAGCTGTGAATTTATCAGGTCTGGGACTTATTTTTTGGAAGCACTTTTATTATTGCTTCAGTCTTTTTGCTACTTATTAGTCTATTCAGGAGTTCTGTTTATTCCTGTTGAGCATTGGGAGTTTGTATAATTCCAGAAATTTTTCCATTTCCTGTTTTTCAGATTTATGTGCATAAAGGTTTTTCTAGTGTTAACAGATGATTTGTAAGTAGTATCAGTTCTAATATCTCTGTTTCCATTTCTCATTCTTTCTCTTCCATTTCTGGTTTATCTAATTTTGTTTATCTATTCAAATAACCAACTTTTTTATTTTTGCAGTTTTTGGCCAGGGCTGGGTTTGAACCCGCCACCTCCAGCATATGGGGCTGGTGCTCTACTCCTTTGAACCATAGGAACTGTCCCAAATAACCAACTTTTGACTTTTTGTTTTATTGTTCCTTTATATTTGTGTGTGTTTGCTTGTTTTCCATTTTGCTTAGTTCTTCTTTAACCTTACTTATTTCTTTACTTCTGTTGGCTTTGGGTTTTGTTTCCTCTTCTTTTTCTTGTTCCTCAAGATGTGTCATTAGATTGGTTACTCGTGATCTTTGTGTCTTTTTGATACATGCATTTAAAACTGTGAATTTTCCCTTTAGGATGGCTTTTGCTGAATTACATAGGTTTTGGCACCCTGTGTCTCTTTTGCCAGTCAAGGGATCTTTTGACCTCCATCTTAATTTCATTATAGACCCAATAATCATTCTACAGCATGCCTTTTAATATCCACAACTTAGTGTAGAATTGAGAGTCTCTCTTGGACCTGATTTCTAGTTACATTATACTGTGGGCTAAGAAGATACATGGTATTGTGTGTGTGTGTGTGTGTGTGTGTGTGTGTGTGTGTGTGTGTGCGCGCGCACATGTATTTATTTCCTACACTGAAGCCTTGAACCTCTCAAAAACATTCATGAGGAGGGGAATCAACTTCTTCCAATTCCCTGCATGTATAATTATTTTGACCTCCCGTGAATCTTAAGTGTTCTTTATGGCATGTAGAATTATGTATCCTTTCGAGAGCTTTTCAATTTACTTTGCCCAAACCTATCAGAGGAATCACTGTCTATAGCAGCTATGACCTTCAGAAACGTGTTTCTGAAATGAAAATACCAGAAATTTGAAATTACTTCTTGATCCATGGGCTACAGAGTAGATGTTGTCTTAGGAGACTGGAAAGCGACATAAATCTCCTTGTAGATCATCTTCATCAGAGCTCTTGGATGACCAAGTGCATTTTCAAAGAGTAGTAATATTTTGAAAGTTATTTTGTTTTCTCACCACCAGGTCTCAACAGTGGGCTTAAGTATTTAGCAAACCATACTGTAATCAGATGCTATTTCTAGCTTCCAGGCCAACTCAATTTATTCTAATTCTTCATATCTTGGGAATGGTAAGTAAGCATTTGTCTCATCTTAATATCATCAACTGAATTATCCCCTAACAAGAGAGTCAGCTTGTTCTTTGAAATATTGAAATGAGATAATTACTATTGCTTTGTAGCTATCAGTGTCTTGGGAGACATCTGACAACAAAAGGTTCCCTTGCCTACATTAAAAATCTCTTGTTTAGGGTGGTGCCTGTGGCTCAAAGGAGTAGCACACTGGCCCCAACCCATATGCCTGAAGTGGCGGGTTCAAACCCAGCCCCGGCCAAAAACTACAAAAAAAAAAAAGAAAGAAAGAAAGAAAAAAAAATCTCTTGCTTAAAGTAGCCATCTCCATCAATGATTTTAGCTAAATCTTTTGGATAGCTTGTCAGATCTCCATCAGCACATGTGGCTTCACCTTGCACTTTTATATTATAGAGATGACTTTTTTCCTTGTAGCTCGTGAGCCAACCATTACTGGTTTCCAGCTTTTCTTCTTCGTTTCCTCGTTTGTCTGAGTCTACAGAGAATTGAAGAGAGATTGAGCCTTGCTCTCGATAAGCCTTAACAGAAGATTATATTTGGTTTGATCTGTTATCTAGATTACTAAAACTTTCACTGTATCAAAGAAAAAGACTTTGATTTTTCTTATTATTCCTGTGTTTACTGGCTAGTACCTTTACTTCCTTTCCAGGAATTTTATTTTCTATTTCCACTTGAGTAACTTCCAGGAATGGCCTAACTTTGAATCTACTATAGCGTTTGACATGCTTTTCTTAGTAAGATGAATCATTTCTAGCTTTGATTGAAAACGTGAGCTCTGCAAGTCTTTCTTTCACGTAACTTTAGAGGTCATGGTAGGGTTATTAATTGGCCTAATTTTAGTATTGTCATGTCTCAGGGAACAGGGAGGCTCAAGGGAAAAGTGATAGATGGGGAATGGTCGGTGAGTACAGCTCAACATGATTCATGTTTTCTGTCTTTCATGTGTCTAGTTCGTAGCACCGCAAATCATTTGCAATAGTAACATCAGAGATCACTAATGGTAGAACACCATACCAGATTTAATAATAATGAAAGAGTTGTTTGAGATATTTTGTTATCAAAATGGGACACAGACATGAAGTATGCACGTGCTAGTGACACTGTCATTGATAGAGGTGCTTAATGCAGGGTTGCCACAAATCTTGAATTTCTTAAAAATAAAATTGCACATAGTGCATTAAAGCAAAACATCATAAAACTAGTTAGCCCAATTTTAATTTCACCCAAAAAGAAACATATTTTTAAGTAAATGTATCCAAGTCACTGTGTTAATTAGGAGTAAAGTTGGGGGAAAATAAAGTATTCTAAGATTTCCTGCAAGTAAGCCAGAGAATGTAGTAGTTGATAACATAATGCCATTGCTGGAGACCTGCCTGAACTTGAAACGTGACCCCCCAACTTCTCAGGGATCAGAGATTGGGCTAATTACTTGACTTATTATTACTTCCTTCCATGCAGATAATAGCAGTGATCTCAAGGTAGGTCTCGTATGAGAATAAAACATGCTGATGCACTTAAGTACTTAAACCTATCACATAATAAATGCACAGAAAATTTTAGTTATATTTATTCATAGTATTCATCATAACAGATCTCTACTATCATAGAATTGGCATTCTATTAGCTGAGACAAAGACTGCACTAGTAACCGTATACATAATTGTGTAATTATAGTTTTGATTATTAATGCATAGAAGGGGAAAAAAGTAAAATAATTTATAGAGGTGATTAAGCAGTTTATGATATTCAAGTAGTTCTTTTTCTATTCTGTGCTATGAGGGGTAAGATCTTTTTATATTTTGTATTTGAGATGTTTATACATTAATTCATCTTTTACTATATGTAGGGTCTACCTAGAAATATATGAGGAACTGTTTAATGAGCTTAAATGTGTTCTCTGAACTAACAAGTACATCAAAGATCACACTCAGAAATATAAAAAATATCACCATATACAAATATTTCATGAGGATATGTTTTCATTAAATTTGGTATCACCCACTTCAAATTCTTTTTAGAAATAGGTAGGAATAAATAATGCCATAAATAAAACTAATATATAATTTTAAGATAATAAAGTTCCATTTATCCCTGTAGATTTCAGGTGTTTATTCTTGGAAGCACTCAAAAAATAATATTTAACAAATTGCTATCATTATAGAGTTACTATTAAATACCTAGTGATATGCGTTAAGGATTAGATTTCGAAAATTTGTACACATCACTCCTTGGCCAAGTAAAGCGGGCGAGAGGACAATCTGGGCAAAGGAATGGAGATACTGTGTCTTTGGAAGAGCTTTTTGCCTTCAAGGGTATGAGGGCCACCTGACTGTCTCTTCCCAACCAAATTGTCCTACATTTAAGCTTTCTCTCTGGGAAACAAATGTAGGCAACATTAGTCTTTCAGAATTAGGTAGTTTTCATGTACATATTTAAGATTATTGTATTTTAGTATCAACAAAATTTCCATATAACATGGAATTCCATTATGTCACTCAATGTAAAATTCAGGATATTTGAAATATAGTGTTACTTCTGATGGTAAATTGACAAGTTATTGTTTCAGACATACCGGTCCAAATTTAGCACTATAGTATAGTCATGTGCTTGGACTTTTGACATGTTGAGATGGGGTCTCTGGCTTCATGGACCTTCTACTAAAGGCACAGTTCAATGAGCCCTGAAGATGTGCTTGGATTTAAATCCTACCGCACAACTATTTTTTTTTTTTCTTTTTTCGTAGAGACAGAGTCTCACTTTATCGCCCTCTGTAGAGTGCTGTGGCGTCACACAGCTCACAGCAACCTCCAGCTCCTGGGCTTAGGTGATTCTCTTGCCTCAGCCTCCCCAGTAGCTGAGACTACAGGCGTCCGCCACAACGCCTGGCTATTTTTTTGTTTTGCAGTTTGGTGGAGGCCGGGTTTGAACCAGCCACCTTCGGTATATGGGGCCGGCGCCGCCCTTCAAAACTATTTTTGATGTGCGAGCTTTTGCTGGTAAGATGCATATAGCAATTCAACTAATAACACCTTTATCTGAAATTCTTGGGGGGAAGATAATGTTTAAGGACACAGAAATGCTGGGTTTTTACAAAGATAATGTTGTATCTATTTAATATGCATAAGTTCAGTAGGTCTGCAAAAGTATCTTATTATTATTTTTATTATTATTGCACAGAAGCATATTAACAGCCACACTTGGTGGAATAAGTAGAGACTATGAATAGCCTCACTTCGGTTTAGGTCAGTATTTGCCAACAAAGTGGCTTTTGATAAAGCAGAACAACAATAACATTAAAAAAACCCAGCGTTTGGTTTTTGCTGAGTTTTTGGTTTTCAGGATTATTGTTAGTGTGTATGGATCCGTAGTTCCTACTTCTCCAGATGGTAATAAGGACTGAGGAAGACATACATCTTCTCAGCACAGATTCTGACATGTGGTGAGTGATTTATCTATTATTAATATCAGAATGGCTCAGACTTTTTTTTAGAAAATAAGATGATTATTACAGACTCAGCCATTCCAGAAGAAGTACTTATACTTGGACTCCTTTCCTTTGACACCATACTTCACCTCGCATTATTTTTATAAAATGGACCTTGAGACTTTCGCTCTGGAAATAGTGTAAAATAGAATCTTGTGAAACTTGCCATGTTATTCACTGTATATTTACTTTCATGATGTGGCTCTCTTTGCATTAACTGCTAAAAAGCTTACAAAAATAAATAGAGGCCAAAATTCATCAGAATGGCAAGGCTCCATTGTATAAACTGTGTATGTCAATTTGTTCTTAGGATTGTCTTTCCTTTCCCGCCATAATTTCCGTCCTATTCTTGACTTTTAATAAATTCACTTTTTAAAATTTTTACCTGTTATGTTTAGGTACTTTTGTTTCAGCGTTTTTGTGTCAAGACATTAAAAAATAAATTCATATAATATACATATGTGTGTGCATACATATGAAGTATATTTATTCTCTTTGCTCTCTTTCACATTTGCAAATCCAAGCCTAATCTAATATCCATCACCTATTCACTAGACCAGTGGTTCTCAACCTTCCTAATGCTGCAATTTATTTTCATTGTTAAAACAGGTTCGCAATCATAGGTTGAGAACCACTGCACTAGACGTTTTTATTTTCTATTTTAATTGCAAGCATATATTATTTGTGTGTGTTTTCAATTAGCTCTTGTGACTTACTCTAAAAAAGTAACCATCCTTTATTCTCTGATTTCCCTGAGGAAAAAAGTTAGATGTTTTACTTACAGTTTCACATTGCAATAAAAACTGTTTCTGAATTGTCAACTAAGCTATGTGCCAACTGATGTATTGCATATTTAAAAGAGTATTTGTATTTCCCTGCTAAATCAAATTGTTTCTTTGCAATGTAAATTGCAAAAAATCTTAATAGCTTCTTTTCTGAATCACCTAATCCTGAAAATGTAGATGCAAATGAAAGAAAGGAGGAAAACATCTTTTGTGACTCAATAATAATTTCTACAACATAGATTGTAAATTTTTTACTTTTCTCCTTCTTTAACCAGAGATTCTTATTCATCATGGAAAAGAATTTTAAATTTAGAAGTAAATCATCTTATGTGAATAAAGCTCATCTCGTTTTTTTTTTTTTTTTTTTACTTTCACATTAATTTATTGCACTTAAACCTTATTAGGTGAGAATTTGTAATAACAGTAACTATTCATTCTCTCCATTCTACTTAGCATCATTATTAAAACAGCCACATACCCTGTAGCATCTTAGAAGGCGGAGACCCTGAATTGCTAATAGGTCACAAGACATACCCTGGCATTTCAGACCTTTATCTCTTGGCACTTGTGTTCCCTTTGCACGTAATAAATGTCTTCCTCTTCTTTGTTAACTGGAAAAATTCCTATGGGGCCTTCATACCCAAATCAGAGGTGGTTATTTTCAGAAATTTTCTGTTGATAGTCCTAGGGAATTTTTTTTTTTTGTTACTTCTGATGTTCTTCTGTATTTTATCTTAAACATAGGTGTATATTTACATTAATTACACTGCAGTTTGATAAATTTTTAATGAGTTTCTCCAGAGGAGGCATATACCTTATTTTTCTCTGTATTCATAACATACCATTCCGTATATTTTTCTTGATTGTAAATGGGGTTAAAATAAACAAAATTGAAATAAAATTTTGGTATTTTAGGTGAAGGATGATCCATTTCATAGACGAACTTAAATGCTAGGCTAGACCTGTTGGCCATCTGAGTTATGGAAGGGTTAGAGAAGAATCCTGGAAGTTTAGTTTGAGACCTTGACTTTGAGTGCCAGTTCACTACCCAAATCAGTAGCTCTGGTTTGCATGTCTCAAGTCAGTAGTAGTGTTTGGGTATGGCTCCTGGAGAAAGATTGGACACAAGGAGTAAATTTTAAAAAAAAAGAAGAAAAGGTGGCAAAGTGATAAACAATAACAGAAAACTACACCAACACCCATATAATAAGGAATACCAACATTTAAGGAGTTAACATATGAAAAGCGATTGTGAGAGATTCAGAAGGATGTGATGAGCAAGAAAAATAGGAGGGATTTTAGCTTAGAAATTAAAAGATAAAGAGAATCTCTAAAAGAAGTGATTGTTTATTGTATTCAATAAATACATCTGGGAGACATTGGTGTTGTTAGTGGAGGAAATTCCATTGCAAGAATGTGGTAGAAACTCTTAATGTTGTGAAAGAAAAATGGATTTTAAGAAAAGAGAAATGATGCCAATGGATTGTGAAGAAGAATGTGCAAAGTTATGCCAGAGGAGGCTGTGGTGCTGTCAGAGGGATTTTTATTATTATTATTAATGTAGGGACAACTTAAAGAATGTTATATTTAGTTTAAAATATAGGTTTGTATGAGGTTACAATAAAAAATAACTGAAAGGAAGATATGCAATTATATCAAAAGTTGGAATAATAGATTATTTGATAAGTAAAAGTAGCAGCCTTGCACTGAAACTGAGGTGACACATAATAAGTAAGGTTGTAAACTAAAAAAGATTATTAGCCTTAAGAAGGTTGATGCATTGTGTGTTTTTTTTTTCTCAGTGAAGTATAATATAATGATACTGTTCAACACAAATAGCTAGTGGGGAGGTAACAATTTATTAGAACTGTAAAAGCTCGGAGCAACTGCTTTGAGGGTAAGATGAGGAAGCTTACTACAGATATATAGAAATATTTTCAGATATCCCTGAATATTCAAAAATGAGGCTAGTTAGAGCACATCTGTGGGGCCACATGCAGAGCTTTGTGGTTTTCATCCAGTGGCTTGCAGGGTATGGAAGCATGGGAAATACGTGGCAATGTTAATGCTAATTTGGAGGTTTTCAGAGTAAATATTGTGAAGACAAAATAACAACAACAACAACAAAGAAGTGAGAGAGTTAAGCAGCATGTTTATATTGTCCAAATAGTAATTAAAGTGATCAGACACCAAGTTGAATCTGATTGTGATTTAGGAGAAAAAGCAAGAAAGGTAGATATTAACTGCATCATGTGGCTGATGGTGACAGTGGCAGGTATGAGCTATCCTAGGAGCTCACACAAAGGGAAACTTGGTTGTGACATTTAGTCTAGTAGGAAATACGCAACCCCAACGCCCATCAACCCATGAATGGATTAACAAACTATGGCATATGTGTATCAGGAGATCCTCTTCAGCCATAAGAAAAGATGGAGACTTTGCCTCTTTTATGTTTACCTGGACGGATTTGAAACAGATTCTTCTTAGTAAAGCATCTCAAGAATGAAAAAGAAATATCCTATGCTCTCAGGACTAATGTGAACCCAATAAATAAACAATTACACAGCCGCATGATTGATAAAACACAAAGGGAGAGGGTGATTGGTGGAAGGCAAATGACAAGATCTCACCTTAATGTTCACAATGTGAGGGTGTTCAGGACGCCCCATGGCTGAAGGGCTCTTCTACAACTTGAACTTTACCTTGGAAATGAGAACAATGTAAACTAAAATTTGTACCTTCATATTAATTTGAAATAAAAAAGTAAATAAATAAATAATAAAATAAAGGCGCAGATGCAAACAGAAAAAAAAAAGGCATATCTGGATGTCACTAGATTTCATCTTGATCTTATGTTTCACAGTATAACATGGAGGTGCTATATGAAGAAATTTTTTCAGATTTAGTTTCTCCTGGTAGGGTTTAGTCTAGCATTAACTTTTACTGCTAATTATTTATAAGGTTAGGTCTAAGAATGATAATTATATAGCAGAAAGCCTCACTAAATACTGAATTTTCCAATGAATATTAAAACATGAATTTGAAATTTCAGGGATTGATTGTATTGCAGTGGAAACATGTCTCATCTTTCATCATTTATAAATAACTTCACATTTATGTTCATGTTTAGATGTCCCAGAAAAGAGGTTAGGGTAGCCAGAGCATGATTTTTTTTCCTGCTTTATTTGTTATTGTAAAAGTATAAGATAAATGAATCATCCTTAACCCATTACATTAAGTCTTTCATAATTTCTTATAAATTGAAGAATTTTCTGACATGTAAACTTTTCACCTAAATATTTTATTTATATGAACTGCTACTTCTATATCCTAACAGAAATAGTTGATGGTATTAGCAATAACTCACCTTACCACTACATTTATTGCTAACAAATCACTTTTATGTACATTATGTCAATATACTAAATTTCATTGAATTCTACAGCCGGTATAGGTGACTTCAATGCTCAAAGATGTGGCAAAAATAATTGTCTGCAAGTTTATATTAACAGTGTCATAGTTCATGAAAATATTTGTTTTATAATCATGCTTCCATGAATAGCACCTTTCAAATTTGTCTTTAAAAATATTAGGTCTTATATAGGTAACAGAATTTAGAAACCCCCCGAAAGTGAAATAAGAACAATATACTCTGAAACATAATGCCTCCAAGGGTCATGATTTGAATGAGTCCCTGAAAGTTCATGGGTTAGAAATTTCCTTCCCAATGCAACAGTGTTGAGAGGTAGAGCCTTCAAGGGGTGACTATATCAAGGGGCTCACAAGGGCTCAGGTAGGAAAAATATAAAGCATCTCTGCTGCAGAATTAAAACACTATTAATAGAGTACACCCTTGAAATAAAAAAGTAAAGGTGTAATAATCATCACTCAGTTCTTTTAAATACCAGGTAATATAGGCAGAAAGCCTGTAAGTATACCTTTAAACAGTTCTGTTCTGAGAGAATAAGTTTAAAGTCTTTTGTAAGTAAGAAAGGAGAAAACCTGGATAAAACTCCATATGTGGCTAAAGGCCTGGTCATGTAGATATGATTAAAGGCCTGGCTTCATAGAGACAAGCCTACAGGCAGGTACCTGTGTATCTCAGGAGTTTCCAGTTTACTCCCTAAGATGAATAACTGCCACCAGATGATCTGTTAGAGGTCAAGCATCCAGTCAGCTCATTCCCCCAGAATCTTGTTTTGTGGATTTGTTTTAATTATATAGTACAAGGATAGCTTTAGATAAGGTTAGTAGAATGGTTATCGATTAATCAGTAGACTCAGTGGCGCTGGGCAGCATGAAGCCTGGGTCATGGGACTTGAGTCACAAGATTATTAATTAATAGTGTGTACGTACAAAATTGACTATATAAGTTGTGGTAAAATAAAAAAAATTTCACTGCTTGCCAGAGAGAGTGAGTAGCCTCCTTGTTCTCTGACATTTCATTGTAAGTCTTACACTCTGCTGCGCCGTGTCACGCATAAACTAAAACATCAGATACACTCTAAGCAGGATGTCATAGAGCATTCTGAATTAGTCATGGTGCTCAGCATTGTGAAGCTTGTAGTGCAGTAGGAGGAAGTGGGTACTAATCAGACAATTACCAAAATATAAAACTGTGATTAGTGTACATGACCAAAAGCATCAGTGCACAGAACTGCTGTGCTGTACAGTGGGAGCCTCCAAGTGAGATTTGGTGGGCAGATGCACTTCACTGAGGAAGTAGGGGCTGGGTTGGAATCTCAAGAAGGAGGCTCAGTGACAGGGGTGACCCTGTTCAGAAAACCTGTGTCAAGAAGGAGTTTGGTGAATATGAAAAGCTGAAAGAAGGCCAAGGCCAAATGGATCATGCATGGAGTGAAATGGAGTGTGGTGCAAGATGAGACTGAGTGGAGAGTGGGAGGGCAGTAAAGGCCAAGGGTCAAGGCAGGGATGGGGTGGGAGTAATGGCTTATAACCTGCTTGTATTTGGGATTGGTAATTTTTGTTGTTGTTGTTTTCTAGTCTAGTTGTACAGGAAAGATTGGAGAGGGCTGCATAATGATGGGTGGGCTAGGAGATAAATGAAGGTAACTTGGCAAGGAGGAAAATGAAGAAGAGGGTGGAGACAGATTGGAAGATACACATATAAGGCAGAAATGAATTACTACTAAGGGAGCAAAGAGATCAAAGGAGGAAAATGTCAAGAACAACACCGAGGTATTGGCACCTGCAGCTCAGCGGCTAGGGCGCTGGCCACATACACCAGAGCTGGGGAGTACGAGCCCGGCCCGTGCCTGCCAAAGAATGACAACTACAACAACAACAGCAAAAACAGCCAGGTGTTGTGGTGCGCTCCTGTAGTCCCAGCTATTTGGGAGGCTGAGGCAAGACAATCACTTAAGCCCAAGAGTTTGAGGTTGCTGTGAGCTGTGACAGCACAGCACTCTACCGAGGGTGACATACTGAGACCCTGTCTCAATAGAAAAGAAAAAAAAAAAAAAAAGAACAGCACATAGGTTTAGGACATCAGGTTAATATTTGTTGACACACTGTAAATGATATTTTCATATTTTCAATCCGTCTTGCAAGTAGGAAACCTTTATTTCCCTGATCTCATTTTTCTATGAAAACAAGCTTTAAAAAAGATCCTGGGTATTTTTCAACCGCTTTCTCAGATCTTTCCAGTGGAGGAGAGATAATATAATATAGATTATCTGGTTAATATAATTTGGAGGGGGGGTGATGTACTCATATTAATCCTCTCTCTTTTCTCTCTCTCTCTCTTTTGGAGGGTAAGGGTAATTTTACCTACTTCTAGAGAGACAGCTTGAGAGCTTAATTAGTCTTGATGAAAGACTTGGAATTATTCTTTCTGCTTGTGAATATAGAGATAAGCATGTTGTCTTCCAGTGTGACGTGTTACAAACGTGTTTTGGCCATAGATATGACCCATACTCTAATCAGTCCACCAGCAGTCATGCTCCCAAACACTTTAATATTCCATCTGTGTTTCTCCCGTGACTGTCTTTTAATTGACTTTTAACTTAGGAGGGGAAGCAAACATGATTTAGGTTGTCTGAAACCCTTACATTAGCTCCAAGAATGAGTAATTTGTCTCCATGAGTAATTGAAGCTGTGGGTATGGAAGAGACTGCCTTGGGAGAGGATCAAGAAATAAATGAATAACCAAAGACTGAGCATATAATACCAACTGAATGTCAACACCGTTAAATTAAAATGAGGGTTACAATTTATCATATACATTTAAAACTATACACATTATATTTGATATTTTAGCAAACTCTGAAAAAGAAGGAATTGAGATTGAAGTAGTATTTAGTGTGTCTGGTGGTGTTTGGTGATGATGAGAGGTTCATGTGGTAACTCTTTGGAAGAAATATGTCTTGAGCTGTTTACTAAAGTGGAGTAGAAATTAGGGAGGGGAATAGCGTGAACAAAATTAAGAAGAAGGTAGCATGAAATTTCAAAATCAAACTCTTTCCTCCTATCTTTAAAAACTTAACTCTAAGAACAGTACTTTATTTATGGTTTCTTTAAATTGAGGGGGAAATGCTTTACCAGAACAATTCTAACATTCATTATAATGGCTATGTATACAGTCTGCAGTAATCATCACAAAAAATATTCTAAAAACATGGAAATGCACTTATTTTAATTGCTTAAGTAATTCAAGTTTCACATTGTTATTCTTCTCTGAAAACACAAAAAGGGATCTTCAGCCAAGTTTCTTAGTCTTTAGTATGAAGTATTACAAAAATTTAAGTGTGGGGCGGTGCCTGTGGCTCAGTTGGTAGGGCGCCGGCCCTATGTACTGTGGGTGATGGGTTCAAACCCAGCCTCGGCCAAACTGCAACAAAAAAATAGCCGGGCATTGTGGCGGGCACCTGTAGTCTCAGCTACTCGGGAGTCTGAGGCAAGAGAATCACCTAAGCCTAAGAGCTGGAGGTTGCTGTGAGCTGTGAGGCTACTGCACTCTACTGAGGATTAATAAGTGGAACTCTGCCTCAAAAAAAAAAAAAGAAAGAAATTAATTGTGAATTGGAACAAATATAGACTCTTAGCATGTAACTTGTTCTTGGGGTTTATTACCTGGGATGAAGAAGTTTTAGCTCATCTTTAAGAAAAATCACGTGCTCCAAAGCCATGCACCTGGACTGTTGATTGCCCTTTGGAGAATTCTACAGTGACTACAACTCCACTCCTGAAAAATTTTTGCCACGGCTTTGCTAAGTATCATATACAATACTAAACCACAATTTAAACTTACTGGATTGATTTGTTTCTGTATTTGTTGTATGCGCCTGGAAATTATCACAAGAAACATACCACCAATAAGGAGTGTTGAATTTCAGATTAATATGAAGGTACAAATGATTAGTTTATGTTGTTTGCATTTGGTAGGTGTAGTTCAAGTTGCAGTGGAGGAAGGGAGGATATATTACAAGTATTAGACTGCATTCAATTGTGGGAAGATATGTGGAAATTATAGTGTTATAAGGGGAGTTAAGAAATCTGAGAAGGTTCACCAACAAAACTTGCCAAAGCACTGTCACTGCTGGTATACCCCTCATGAGAATGCTGAGAAGCCAGCCATGATTTGTTGCTGAAGTTAAAGTGCGCATGGAAGCTTGTGGAAAAGTTACTTAGAAGTTTTTCCTTCTCTGAGCACTGTCCTCTTTGGGCCCACTGCCAAGAGTCTGTCTGGTTCTGGGCTTAAGGATACTGTTATTTAAGTAGGACTCGTAACTGCTGCGAAGAATTGAACACAGCCATAGTGCAGAAGAGGCTGGGTCAGCTGGAGTCGGCTGAACACCTCTGCGCCCATCACTCTTCGTGTCTGTTACGTTTACAGAGTAGTGATCGCTGCATCACTTTCCTCTCCCAGATGTTGCACACGCCCTGTTTGTGGGACTCTAACCCACATCTGCAGAAAGAAAAGGGTACCAAACAATTGTAGATTCACCAAGTTGTCAATAGAACAGACCCACAAGGGACACTTAGGATTCAGTGGTGAACAAGACAGAGGAAGTTCCTGGCTTCGTACGGCATGAATTCTAGTAGTACCATCAGAAAGTAGGAAGTAAGTATTTTCTTTAAAGTCAAGCAGTGGAAAGTACAGCAAAATAATTATGCAGAAGAAGAAATAGAGTAATGATTCCTTGGAGGAGCATGAGTGAAGGGTGGGAAGTGGGTTCCCTTTCTGTATGTGTGTTTAATTTTAATTGTTTTCTTTTTTGAAAGATGGGGTCTTATAATGTTGCCCAGGGTGGAGTGCAGTGACTGTTCACGGGAAAAATTCCACTGCTTATTAGCAGTGGGAGGTTTGACCTGCTCCATTTCTGGCGTAGGCCGGTTCTTCTGTCCTTAGGCAAGCTGGTGGTTCTCTGCTTTGGAGTGGTCACCATCTCGATGCTGAACTTAGGACTGACACCCAATTGGCATAAGGACGACCACCCAAACTCAAGCCATACTCCAGCCTCAGGCTCTCAAGTATCTGGGACTACAGGTGCAACCTTCCATGCCCATCAGGGTTTATTTTAGTTAGGTGGATGAGAAAGACCCCTCTAAGGAATTGCAAATGGGAATCAGAGATCTCATTGATGTGATGTTTTGAATATTTCTGCTAGCTAGGATAAAGTCAATGTCGTCAGTCTGCCGCATTTGACAACACACTTAGTGGTTTTTTGGATGACGCAGGCAGCATGTCTTAAGTAAATTAAATGGAATGGAGTTTTAGGAGCAAAAGTTCCTTCCCAAGGACATGTTCACAGACAACACAGGCGGGAAGGAACCTTGGACATGGTGTGATAGGAGTCCCCTGGAGAGCTTTAAGCTGAACTGAAACATATTTGAATTTAAATTTTAGAAAAATAACACTGGCATCTCCTTAGTAAATTGTAGTGAAATTTTTGCAGAAACACTGAATCTTAAGTGAAAAACAATTATAGTTCAGGCTGGAAATAGAGTCAACTGGGTGGTGATTAATGATCATATCCTGAATCTGTTTTGTAGGTAGAGCTGGATAACAGGAGTTGCTGATGGACTGTTAGTAACAAAGAAAATAGAGTTAAGAATGATGATAATGTTTCTGAACAATTTGATGAAATTTGGTGGTATTTGCAAAGATGAGGAAGAATGGAGCACAAGTGAGTTTAGAAGAAAATTAACCTACATTAGAAGGTAAAGTAGAAATTTCATGCTGATTAGGTTTCGAGAAACAGGGAAATCGAGATGTATGGGAGGGAGGTCAAACCTTGAGGTATAAATTTTGGAGTTCTCCAAACCCAGATTGTATTTAAAGACATGACACTGGAGATGATCAGAGGGGAAGATGATAGAGAATGAAAGGGAAGAGGTGTTATATTCTGGTAGAGAAGATTGTGTGGAGTTTAAAAAGAGAAGTGCTATATTCTGGTGGCATATGCTTAAAAGGAGAGGGTGGCACTTATTATGCATAAACTTATTTATATCCTATTTTTCTTTACAAAAATTTAAGCGAATTTTCAATAATACTTTCGGTACTCTAGAGTTAAATTTAAACATAGGGTAGTTGCATGCAAGAGAGAATCAGGGAAGTTAAATTATGATTATGAAGCCAAAAGTAAGTTATCACAGACATATTTAATAGAAATATTGACAAAGATGAGCTGTAGATTTTTTTCTCCAGAACTAAGAGTAGCAATATAAGTAATTAAAGTAATTTAGAAAGATTATAACATTCATAATTTAGAATAAAAAACAGGAAAAGAGTGGTGGAAAGGGCAGAATTTCTCTGCAGATATTTAGATGACTCTGGGGCTTCCATGAACTTGAAGTAGTATGAAATTTATTTCATAAATTGAATTTCCCAGGATGATGTTACTAGGATGGCAGGTGGCACTGGGATTTCAAGTGACATCCCATTACTGAGAGGAAATTCAATTCTACAGAGCCCCAAGCAGTTGGACTCTGCTTCATAATTCTCTAGTAGTCAGTCTATCTTGGTCCAAGATAAACTTTATTTTAGATACTCTTTCATACAATTCTCTCAACCAGAAGTTGGTAATCATGGAGAGGAAGGACCTCAAGGTTATCCTTTCTTCAAGAAACTGTACCTGTTTTTCTTCCCATTCATCTCTGAGATTCATGAGAGACATTATATTTTTCCTACAATCCTTGGAATGGTATATATAAAACTGGAAAATACTTTACATGTCCTGTGATTTTAGCGTGATATGACATGATGAACCACTCCTTTGAAGAAATAATTGGCTTTCCAAACTTTCACAAGTGAGAAACCTTTTGGCAGTTAAGAAATGCTCTTGATGGTGACCGGTGTGATAAACAGGAAGGAACTCTCCATCAACAATGACTCAGAAGCAACAAAAATGCAGCAGTGAGGAATAAGTGAAACATCTTTAAAAAACTAAAATTAGAAGAAAAACCCAATTCAATGAATATGAGAAAGAAAATTCTCAACACAAAGTGTATATCAATTTAATAATCCTATTTTCTCACCATTTCTACAGGGTTACAATATGCTTTTGAATGTTAAGAAAATATAAGGATATAGTCTAGCCTTTTTGGATATTTCAATAAAAAATGTCCATTTATAGCAGCATTTCTAACAACTAATAAACCCCTACATTTTAAACTCTTATAAATAAGCAGACTCAAAAGTTTCTTTTAGAGACAAGAAGCTAATAAGTATTGTAAGTATTTACTGGGAAAACAATTGAATGAATGAAAATGAAACATCATTCCCATGACTATTTTAAATGACAAAATTAAGTCTTAAATTACTACTAAACATTTTAATAAGGCTGCTAAATTTTAGTTGTGCTGAATGCAGCAGAATCTTTGAGGTTATTATAATAATTATAAGATAAATTTTCTTTGCTCCCAAGTGAAAAAAGTATCTGATATGAAATAGTTCATGTAATTTTCTCTAGAAAAGAAGTAAGGAAGATGATTTTTTTCTACCTGAGTATCATTATTAAATAGACAACAGAAAATTTAACCAAGAAAAGCCATCTTTCAAGTGTGTTAAAGAGTGGTTTAGCTATGGCAATTAATCACCGTAATATTTATGGTATTTTAAGATCAGCTCATACTACATTAATCAGGGGTGACTTCTGCTTAATTAACAAGATTGCAGAAAAATGTCAAACACAAGCACAAAAACACAATTGAATGAAAACAAAAACAAGCACAAAAACACAATTAAATAAAAACAAAAACAAGTATTAACTAGGGACTGGTGATGACATAATGAACTTGCATCCAGTCTTTCACCTGCCTGACCCCCACCCCACACTAGATACTTTATGAAACAAGGATTTTGCACCCTGGTTGAACGGGGTATCATAGAGGATACATAACAACAAAATGATGTCATCCATATTATGTGGGGTCTCAGTTCTGATCACCTCTTCTCTGATATGTTCTTGCGGCTCATTCCGTATGGGCAGTTACCTACTTTCCCACGTTGGTCAAATAGTCTGAAGTGCCAATGTGCAATGTCTGGCAATTAAGTTTGCCAACTCATCCTAGAAGAAGTGCTACATCCCTCATTGCTAAATATCACTAGGTCTTCAGATGGCCAAGGGAAGTACTTTGAAGGCAACTTAGTGATACTCAGCAGTGAGGTATGTAACACTTTTTCTAGTCTGAATTTGGGAACTTAATCATCAGGTCTCATACACTGGACTTAGATTGCGTAATTTACATTCTGACTTCATCATTTCTCAGCTGTGTGATTTAAGCAAGTTAATCAATCTCTCTATAATTTATAATTTTATAAAGTTACAAATTTCATTTTATAATTTACAAAGGAGACTAAGAATGCCAACTATCCTCCAGGGCGGTTATGAGGATTAAATTATATACATTCAATATACAGCAAATTCAACTACACAATAAATGTTAGCTGTTGTTTTAATTTGTATTATTTTGATCAGAAGTGTTATACTGTCTTCTCTAGTTTTATGTTGTTAATCCTGCCTTAGCTTCTGAGAGATAACCCCATCCCTCTTTCTTTCTCGTTAGCATCTCATTTTAACCCCAGAACAACTGGTATGATTCAAACACATATTTCAGCCTTTCTGTGAAACCTGGACTTGACACATCCCTTGCATGCATTTTCTTTATATATTTGATCAATTTCATTGGTCCAAAATTAATGTCAAGTTTAATGAAACTGTAAGAAAGGGGCTTTGGAGCATTTGCTGACAATCAGAACTAAAATACCATACAAACCTAAGACGTCTATCTGCAGATTGTACCCATGATAACATGATATACAAAGAACTCTCACATGATGAGCTGAAGTAGGTATCAGAGTGGACAAAGAATATGTTTAGTTGAGGGAGATGATACAACAGTGTGATATAGTTGAGGACAGAGAGCAATAGATGTCTAGTCAATCCAGTACGTGCATTTTACATGCCGTCGACAAGCAGTGTTATGCTAAAAGGTGGAATTACCCACACAGCGAAACCTTCAGATAGAAAAAAGTGGCAGCGTCACGTAAATGCACAAAGTAGTATTGTTGACTGCGGCTGAAGGGACACTCAGTTATATGGAGGGCAGTAATATGGAAATGTTTCCTTACTGGACACACAAAAGTGTAGAACAAGGGAAGATATGTTTTGTTTTTAAATTCTTGGCTGGCAAAATATTCTAATATGCAGAAAGAAACTTTGGATTGTGCATTTTGTATAATGGCTGAATACATTTTTATTTTCACATTGTGTTTCCAGTGATTTAGGATTTTGTTCATGGAAAGGAAGGGGTCTCCTCCTGTTTTATCCCTTAATAAATCTAGTATGTTCACTGATTAGAAGGTCATCTCCTAGAAGAAACCTTCCTACATCATCAGACATGAAGTGACAGTTAGCAGGTTTGGGTTTGTTAGCCATGGGCTCACAAGTTGTAAGATAAAGGATGGTGGGAATCACTATGTATGTTGGTATTAGGACACAGGGTTTTGTCATTCACTGGGTTAATGTCATTTACCTCCTAAAGGAACCCAGATCATATTGAATTCCTGATGAATAGACTTGAATTCAATCTTTTATCTGAGTGCCTTATTATCTGCTTAATGTCTTACTTGTGCTTTGGCTTAACACTATCACTAGGGTGCTCCAGAAAACACATTTTCATTCTTAGATTAATCTTCTTTTCTCTAAAATCACTTATGTTTCCTGTAGTGTCTCCCAATTTAAGGGATTCTCTTATTTTGGTTGTGTTGGTCAATTATGTTCCTCACAAGGTATCACAAATACAATTTGATAAATGAGTAAACAAGTGAAGGTATTGGGGAAATGACACCATAATATTGCTGATGTCAGCATTACATACATGGATGTGTTGACTTGTAAATTAAATCTCAACCCATATTGTTGACAAAAAAAAAAAAAATGTTTTCTTGTTGAATCTCTATTTCCATAGTTCCTTTCTGATGTCATGTAGAAATATAAGCTAGGAAAAGGGAGTACAAGGAATGGTCCCTGAACCCTCTGTTTTACCTTTAATATGTGATGGAAAATTCAGTGTTTAAGAAATTATAAATAAAAGGCCTATGATGTGGCATTAATATTTTTTAGGGGGATGCATTTTTTAAAAGGTAACAAATAGAACATTTAATTGAAATAAAAATGGTAGAAAATAGAGGGAACACACCAAATTATCTTGGCTTCATTTGCTTGTGTTTAATTAAATGGACATAATGCACCCAACAAAGCACAAGGTTTTAGAATAAATCATTTAGTTTGCAGATTTTATTATGTAATGGATACACATTTCTTGTGTTTATTTTCTGCTCTAACTGAAAAATAGAAAATATTTTAAGGGACTGTCAAAAATCAAATTATTGCCAAATTTGCTTTGTGCTTCCTTGGACACTAGGATTATTATTCTGTTTTAAATATTTACTTAACAGTAATAAAAATAATATTTTTGAGAAAGAATTATAATTGAAAACTGTTTTCCAAATTTGTAAGCATTTACTGAGATTATCATTTATTTGTAATTGTCTTGTTTTTTCTTCTCTTAATTTCTGGTATTTCTTTAGTAACCCTGTTACAGTTTCTAAATTTTTAGCAAGGGAAACAAATGAGAAAAGAATAAGAATTACATAATTAATTTAACTTAATGTTTTCTGTGGAAAAATTAGTAATTCACATGTATCCTTTCCCAATAATATTAACAAAATCAATATTTACAACAATTTTCTGTTTGCTATCGTATTTACTAGTAAGAACACATAAGTTAACTAGACTAGGTATTAAGAGATGTTTTTAAAATGAAAAATATGAATGTCAGAGATACTTCGGGAGGTGAAGGCCTGGATTTCCTGGCTTTCAATATTTCTTTTACAATGCTGCTTCCATAATTGTTAAAACAGTTAAAACTTTAATTTTCCACCTCCTTATAAGGTGACTTTCAAATATTTATTGAAGATTAAAAGAGAAAGCAAGCAAGCAAGAAAATAAGAATAGACCCAAAAGCAGAATCTAGAATGGGACCAATAATGAGTATCATATATTTAACAAAGGCAGGTCATGGGTTTATCTATCTTATCAATTTTCTATAAGCCCAACTATAAAGAGAAATTGAGTGTGTTGCATAATTCATGGTGCCCATAAAATTAATCTGTTATTCTTTGAGGTTAAAAAAAAATGATCTCAGTAGTAAGTTTTCTAAGTAGAATAGCTATTCCAGGCACTGTGTGATGTAAATAAAATTATCCTCAACAAAGTTTATGCAACGCTTCTTATAGAATCAGTGGTGGCAACATAATAGTTCAGCCAAAGCAGTTTATGACCATTTGTAGAGTGAAATGCAGGTACCGATTAAATGACTGATCCAAGAATATGGGTATATGTGGGGCTTTGGGTAGCCTTCCTCTTCCTCAAGCAACTTTCTTTTCCAAATGGTCTATAAACATAAGCTTACAGTCTATTCAAGATGGGGCTGTTTCTTCCTTATGCCTGTTATGAATTCTAACGTCAGTTAAAATCAGACCCACAGGACTTAAGAGGCACCCAAAATACGGTTGAAGGTATCATTTATTTTAATGAAAATTGGAGAGCCTGGGAAGACAAAGGCTTAATTAGAAGACATCCTATTTCCATTTGGAGTTCAACTAAATAAATAGATAGGGCAATTTTATATTATGTAGGTAGATATAATTAGATGGGTTTCTCTGAAGTAATTTGTGTTTTCTACTGAAAACTTTCTACTTAATATTTTAAAACCTACGAGTACAGAAGCAGTCCTCTTAAATCCACACTTCTGTAAAATGCTAAAATGTTTAGTATTAGAAAAGCTTTTGCTGATGTTGATCACATGGATAACAATTCAAATGTTATTAATCTTGTTTTAATCCTGTAATCTCTACATAAAATATGACAATATATATTCATACCAAAAATTATCGTGTCTTTCTGGTGTAAGTATACACTCTATTTATTTATAAAGGATGATGGACCCTCTATTTTATATTTACTGAGCCCTGTGCAAGTTGACACCTGACCTGTAGTTTTCCTAGGAGATTCTTTCTAATCTTGGGCCACGGAATCACCTTCGTATTTTCATTAGAGTCAGGGCTGAGAATATTCTTGGGATATTTTACAAATTTCCTTATGGGATATGCAAATTGAACACAAGTTCGTCAAAGGTGTTCTTGACAGAAAAGAGTAATCAGATGTGAGTATCAAAAAGTACAGGATCCAACCTGTCTGAACACGGTGCCCCTGGAGATGATGGGGGAAGGTGTGAAGAAGATAGATGTGCCTTTTACATGGTACAGTGGGTGCGAGCAGGTGCTACAGCCGCACCCTGTGTCCAGTACAGAGCAATAATGGTTGCCTCCCACATCATTTACATCACATCATACTTTGTAGGAAGTTACTTGGTAACTGAACTCTGTTTGGAGCAGAATGAACCAGAAAGTTAGACTATGTGAATCACAACACACAAAGACTTGCAGAAGATGCCAGGGTGTTGAGCCTAGAGGAGAAAAGCTACGCACTGTTCTCTCCAAGTCCTGGGAGAGCTCCGACGTGAATGTGCTCTAGGTTCTCCTGGCCCTTGCAGAGAAGAAAACTGGGATTTATGGATGAAGGTGCAGACACTTTAATTCAATGTGAGGAAGAACTCTCTGTGATTGATTCTAGAACTGGTTGCTTCAAGAAGTGGGATTTCTCCCTCCTTGGAGGTATGAAGGGCTTGGGTCCACCTGTGCAGGATGTCAGCATAGATGGGTTTTAACCTTTCATCTCTGAGTTTCCTTTGGACCCCGTGACAGATATTTTGTTGTATCTGACACTGTTTGGGGCCATTTTAAGAAACTTTGGAATCGATATTGTGTCTGAGAAGAAGGTAACATTCACCTAGAAGTTCACAGGGAGGTATTGCTGACTAATGAGTATCTTCCATGTCTTCATAGTAGAAGGAATATTAACATAACCCAGGATTCGGCTTGCTGTGAGAGTGTAGCAGTCTCACAGACATTCTATTAAAGTCGCAGTTCCTTTAAAATGAATGAATTTGAAGGATAAATAATGCCAATGTGGAGAGGTAACCGTCAGTATTTAAAATTACTTGACTTTGATGTGTGCTCAGTATTCACTTAAATGAATAAATATGAAAACATTAAGCTTTAACCAGACTTAAAATTCAAGGAAGCATATGCGAATGAATTAAAAGTTTCTCAACGTATTGAGGTTATGGCAGTAAATTTTTTTGTGATGTTCCCATTTTCTACATGAAATTTTCATAAAATTGGTATTATATGGCTACAAAATTCAGGGTATACTTCCTAGGTATCTGATTTTATTTATGAAATACCCCTGCTGTTTAAACTGTCCCCCATTTTTGGTTTGTTTATAATTTTGCATTTGTTTAACTGACATAAGTACCATTTGCTATTTGAAATTGTGAAATTTATAAATAGTTTTGAAAAATTGCAACCCACTTGAAGATAAGAAAGGATAATACACAGTATAATAATAATTATGAAATCTCTTTCTATGGGTGTGTGCACATATATGTATGTCATAGATACTACTGTAGTACACATTTCGACACATATTATTTAGGACAAAGAAAAATAATCACCTAATATTTGAATAATTTGTCAAGGAAAAATTGACTTATTATATAACAATATATTTGGGTCCAGTAAATGGTTATTTAAAATTATGCGTATAATGTTTATCATATTAAATAATAGGTATTGAGAGCTTTAGGTACTAAGTATAGTGTGGAGAATATATTGAGTTTCGTTTAACTATAGTTGTAAATGGTTAACATACATTTGAAAAAACGCTTATCATCCTTGATCATCAGAGAAATGCAAATCAAAACCACCTGAGATATCACCTAACCCCAGTGAGAAGGTCCCACATCAGAAAGTCTCAGATTGGTAACAATTTCTGAACAACTCGTAACCAAATAAATGTACACATTTTTTAAAATGATTACAAGTTGAAGGATATTTTCTAGTTGATACATAAATTATGTATCTTTACTTAACTACAAGGTCTGTATTATAATCATGTAGGTCTAGTACTTTATAAAGGTAAATTTTACATTAATTAGTAAAAGGCTTTAAATTCAAAATGTGTGGAATTATTGATGCCCTGAGATTTTAAAACATTGACCAGTTACTAACACTTCAATGCCAAATGATTTGGGAAAAAAAGATGCAATGATATTTCTTCCGGAATGCTTCAAGTGTCATTAGTAAATGTTGGAATGGCTTTGGAATTGGTCTCTATATTGCCGATATTTGATTATTTGTATTTCCTTTCCTGCTTAGCCCCAAACATTTCACTAACAAAATTAATGCGTAGACTATATTAGCTAGACATGAAGACAAATTTAAGGACTTGTTCTTCCTCCTTTCTACATGTTAAATCTACATGTCACCGTGTGGAATTTGAGGCTCCATTAAAGTGAATTGTTTGGGCTCAAGGTAAATCACCACTTTACTAACACATAAAGAAACAAAATTGCTTAGATGTTTTATTGCTTATTAAAATGACATACCATAGTATTAATTTCAGAGCTTTGGAGTCTTTCTTTGTACTTTCCTTGCTAGGATCAATTTTTCTTAAACCTAGTTCACTTTTTTTTTAAATTCATTTTTTAATTTGACTTATTGGAATATGGTTGAGCTTACTTTATAAGTTTTTGATGCTTGGTATTACAGTTATTTATATGTTTATAAAATATATACAATGTAAAAGTCTATGGCTATAAATATTATAAAATTGTCACTGTGTTTGCTTTTCTTATTTTTAAAATTGGGATACAATTTATCAAGTTTCGGCTTCCTGGAGTTGAGAACCTGATCTTCAAGACCACGTGTGGGCCTGCAGATCTCCACTGTGGTCCCTCTATTAAAAATAAACTTCACAAAACAAATCCCTTATGAGAAGGATTTGATCCGTAAAATTGGGGTTCAGTTGAAAAGATCCTAAGTCTCATAGGACAAGTGTGTCATGCGTGATTTATGCTTAGTGAGAAACTAAAATAAAATACCCCCCAAAAATAGAGGGACGGAAGGAGTGGCATGTTGTATTTATTACAAGAAAAAAAAATCAGGCTTCTGGGGCACTTAGAGGATATATCCTAATGCAGTGATTGATACCAACTTTTATAGTCTTTTTGGGCTCTGACACTCTTGTTTTTTGTCATTTTTCTTATTTTTATCTCATAGTATGTACTTTTTGAACCACCTAAAATATATTTTTTCACTATACTGGTATTATTGTAGTGTTGTCTCATTTTCATAAATGAAATAATGTAATATTTCTAGGGTGGTTTATATTCTTCATGTGTTTCTATAGCTGTATTTTACATACATACACATCTTCATGCTGTTCTTTCCCCAAATCTTCATTGGCTATCCCAACATCTATTTAAGCAGTTTCTTCTTTAATTGAAAAGTTTCAGCCCTCCCTGCTAAGGGAAAATTATATTTGCATTATCTCATTTCATCTGATATATCACTCAAAAACTTTAAATACATGAAGTCTTGCTCTTTTAACAATATCATGTGTGCAGTTATTTACTTGGTATTCTATGAACCAATATTTTACGCCAATATTTGGTGTTTTATCTTAAACCAATACTTTGAGATAGTATCACAATATATCTACATGGGTGCCTTGTATACTGTGACAGTTAAATTAAAATTGAGATGTTGCCTTGATTTTCTTTTTAAACATGTTTACCAAAGTCCCTGCTGCAACATAATAATGAATGTCAGAGTACATCCCAAAATTTTAGTGTATTTGGACAGTTGATTAAATTTGCATGTTTGTATTACTTGTGGAAGGCTGATACATTTTTGTCATAAATTTTGTTAGGTTTACAAATAGGTGTGTAGTCTCAAAAAAGTCAAGACAATTTTTCAGATGAGTCTATAGAAATTATTGGCTTAAAACACAAGTTCTGTCGTATATGCCATATTTATTTGTTTGCTTACAATAGGATTGTGGTTATTCCACAATGTTATATATCTGAACTTTGGCAAAATAATCACTCATCATCTAGTAAAAAGTTTTAATATTTGTATAAGGCTTATTTTGTGCCACTTTCCTAACTATTTCATATCTCTGAACTCATTTAATCTTATCCACAGTTCTAGAATATAAATGATATTTCCCCATTCTATTGACAAGTAAACCAAGGCTAGCAAACAGCAGGCTCTCTTGCCCTAGATGAAGCTTTTTAACCAGTGTTATGCTGCTAATCAACTGAGGGGTGATGGAACCATTTCTGGAAATCTTTGCCTTTATCTTTAAGTACCTTATCGGCCTATAAAATTGAAGGAAAACTCCTTCCCTTGGAAAGTTCAGGACTCTTGCGTGAACTTCATCTTATTTTCTTAAAATCTTCATCAGTCCTGAAGACATTGAAGGAGCCTTCATTAAACTGGCAAGTTACATAAAGCTGAAAAAGGTAAAGGAGTGATATGCTCAATGACAGACATGGGATTCAAAAGGAGCAACGGGGTACATCTAACTATAAATGTGGATGAGATGATGCAAGGTGCCACTCTTGAGGCTAACACACTGTGAAACGAGTACCATGTAGGAGAGAGAAGATAGAGGATCCAGCAATGTGAGCCACAGACTTTATCCTAGAGACTTGCCCCAGTGTGGTGTTTTCCCCCTCAAACCAAATTCCGTCGCAGGTAGGCTGCATTGGGGTGCATTATTCCCTTTATTGAGTCATCCATGGTAAATGCATAATTCTGAATGATTTCCCATTAATAGTTTCATCCTTGCTATGTTAATCATTTCCTATGTTTTAATGTATTTGGCATGGATTTATTTTCCTACTTTGTTATTAAAATTCTTATCCTTAAAACTCTTATCCCAATTATATTTAAATCATATGTTCTTTCCTTTCCTTAGCGTGATCTTTAAATGGAGACAGTGACAGATTGGAGTGGAGAAGTGGGACGTGGTCTGACTTTGAGGTGTATGTCCCCCCATTTCTCTTTGAAGGCATAGCTCCTGTGGTGCTGTAGGTTAGGGAGACAGAGCAGAGAGTCCTGAGTGTGTCTTTATCCAGCAGTTGCTATAGTGTTCTCTTCCTCACCGACTTCTGTGTTGCACTCTCAGGAGGCTCATATGTGAATTTGTTATAGTACCCATTGAGCCGGTCTCTGGTCTGGAGGATCCAATGTGAATCCAGACCAGCCTCCATCAGAGTGAACCCCAAGCTGTACATGCACTTTGTGTGTAGCACCTTGCGGAGCTCTTCTCACTGATGTTGAATGCCTGTAGCCTGGCAACATTCTGCATATTCACTTGACTCATGCAGAATAACTCCTACGTTTCAGGCCGCTGCATTGAAACACCTTGCATAGATACCAATCTCAGCATGAATGATTCCGGCAAGTGTTCTCAGATTTTACTTGATAATGTTTGAAGTAGTGCAGATTCCTAGACACGCTTCTGCAGCCTCCCTTTCTGGATTCTTTTCAGCAGACCTGCCATAAATCCTGAGAATTTTCTTTGCTATTTTTTTAAAGCACCTCAGTTACTCAGATAGTGTTAGGAAATGATAAATTGGATTATCTTACTAGATGTATTTAATTTCCTTAAAATAAAACACTTTTATAGTTGTGGTACCATATTTCATGTTTTAAAATAACCATAAATGAGAAGTGCAGACAGTAATGCGTTGAGGTTGCAAAAATACATCTCAGCTTGTGCTGTGAGATGGTATGTTTCCTCAAGACCCCACAAATAGATTTGCTTTGTTGATGTGCTTTCCATCTACTCGTGAAAGAAGCTAGTGCAGTGACATAAAGGGTTAAGATCCCTTAGAGGAATATAGAAAATAAAATTATCTTCAGAAATGGCTATGGTAACACCTCCCAAGGCAAACTGTTGGCAGACCATTTAAAGGCTGAATATGTGCATCTGTGTGAGTGAAACTCAGCTGGAGGGTGTCAAGTGCTCTGCTGAGTCGCCCTAGAATCCCTTTATATTTATTTCCCAAACCAAGTAGCTGTTGCCACTTCCACCAGCCCACACATTCCTAATATTTTCCCATCTTTGCTTTATAAATAGCCGGCCCTCATGGTACTTAACTTCTTTTCTTAGTCTGTTTGGGCTGCTATAGCAAAATGCCATTAATTGGGTAGTTTATAAAAAAGCTGAATTTTTTTTAACATAGTTATGGAAGGAAGGACGTCCAGGATCGAAGTGCTGGCCGGTTCAGTATTTGGTGAGGTCTCACTCTCTTTAGTTCAGAGACAGCGTTGAATTCCCATAATAGAAGGAGCATGCAGGCCTCGAAGGGCATTAATTCCAAACATGAGGGCTCTGACCTTGTAACCTAATCATCTTCCAAAATCCTCACCTCATAACACTGTCTTCCTGGGGGTCAAGATGTCAACATAGGAATTATGGGTGACACAAATTCTCAAACCCTAGAACTTTTTGTTGAAAATCGGTACATAATAAAGCATTTCTTACGTTTTGGGACCTCATAGCCAGGTAAAAACACCAGAAATGAAAATTTCAAAGGCGTGTTTGGATAAGGCTTCTTTGAGGAACAGCAAATTTAAAATTCAGTTGAAACTCTTATCCCAAATTATATTTAAATGGCATGTTCTTCCCTTTTCTTAGTGTGATCTTTAGACCGAGACAGTGACAGATTGGAGTGGATTTAAAATGTTGATTTAAAAGTATATTTATTTTACTATACACCTTCCAAATTGTACAATGACCAGTTAGAAAAGTAGCATATTAGTAATTATTCCAGTATGAAGACAAACATCTAAAAAAATTAAAATGTACATGAAAGGAATAGAAATTTGTGAAAAATTCTTTAAAAATCAAATAATTAAAATAACACCTTTTATCTCTAATGAAAATCAACCCTCACTGAATAAAAGACTTAAATTTAAGACATGAAATTATAAGGATTCTTAGAGAGAGTACAGGGGAAACAGCTGAAGAAATTGGCCTGGGAGAACACTTTATGAGAAGGAACCCCCCAGACAATTGAAGCAACACCAAAAATACATTATTGGGATCTGATCAACCTAAAAAGCTTCTGTACTGCCAAGAATACAGTAAGTAAAGCAAGTAGACAGCCCTTAGAATGGGAGAGGATATTTGCAGGTTATGTTTCTGACAAAGGTTTGATAACCAGAATCCACAGAGAACTCAAACTTATGAATAAGAAAAGAACAAATGATCCCATTTCATTGTGGGCAAGAGACTTGAACAGAAGCTTCTCTGAAGAAGACAGATGCATTGCCTACAGACACATGAAAAAATGCTAATCATCTTTAATCATCAGAGAAATGCAAATCGAAACCACTTTAAGGGCAGCACCTGTGGCTCAAAGGAGTATGGTGCCGACCCCATATGCTGGAGGTGGCGGGTTCAAACCCAGCCCTGGCCAAAAACCGCAAAACAAACAAACAAACAAACAAAAAACCACTTTGAGATATCATCTAACTCCAGTAACAGTAACGCACATAACAAAATCCCAAAACTACAGCTGTTGACATGGATATGGAGGAAAGGGAACACTTCTGCACTGCTGGTGGGAATGCAAGCTAATATGTTTCTTTTGGAAAGAAGTTTGGAAAACACTCAGGGATCTAAATGTAGACCTGCTGTTTGATCCCTCAGTTCCTGTACTCGGTACATATACAAAAGACCAAAAATAACTTTGCAATAAAGATATTTGCGCCAGATTGTTCATTGCAACTCAATTCATAATTGCCAAGTCATGGATAAAGCCCAAGTGCCCATCGACCCATGACGGTATTAATAAATTATGGTACATGTATACCATGGAATACTATGCAGCCTCAATAAAGATGGAGACTTTACCTATTTTATGTTCACATGGATGGAACTGGAAAATATTCTTCTTAGTAAAGTATCTCAAGAATGGAAGAAAAAGTATCCAGTGTACTTAGTACTTTTATGAAACCTGTCTATAATTACTCATACTTTCTTATGAATGATACAACATAACAATAGCCCTGGATGGAGGAGAGAGTAGAGGGGAATGGTGCAGAGGAGAGAGGTTCATTAGAGGGAGGGTAAACAATGGGACCACATTTATGGAGCATATAACAAGGGTACAAGTCAAATCTACCAAGTATAGAACATAAATGTCTTAACACAATAATTAAGTATATGAGGTGAAAGCTAGATGATTTAGTTTGATGTAAGTCTTCCAAATTGCATAAAAAAATCAGCACACTGTACCCCACAAATGCATAAATGTATTCATGATCTACGTGTATATGATTTAATAAAGGAAAAGAAAAGAAAATCAAATGTTGTAAAATTATGTAAGAAATATTTGGATGGTGCATCTTAGAAGGGTACAGGAGAAACTTACTAAATGCAGAATACAAATGTCTTCATATAACAAAGAAAATGCCATGAAGGCTATGTTAAACAGTTTGATGAAAATATTTCAGATTGTATATGAAACCAGCGCATTGTACCCCTTGATTGCACTAATGTACACAGCTATGATTTAATATAATAAAAAAAAATATTTGGAGGAAAACCTGCATAAACACAGTTAAGTATTTAATTAAAAATTTCTACTAATACTAAGAACACTTTCAAAAGGAGTAATACATAATAATCACCCTTAATCTCATTATTCTGTCACAACCACTGCAAACATTCTGCAACCTTTGCCTCCATCTCTTCATTCTATTATATTTATTTGTAAAGATTATCGCAGTCATATTGCTCATGTGGTGTGTAATCCCGCTCCATCAATTGAGAGGGATTTTGTTTAAAATATTTTCAATAGTATCACTTATTTCTCATAAACAGAA
This sequence comes from Perodicticus potto, assembly GCA_963574655.1. Taxonomy (NCBI): domain Eukaryota; kingdom Metazoa; phylum Chordata; class Mammalia; order Primates; family Lorisidae; genus Perodicticus; species Perodicticus potto. The sequence goes on from CAUYRH010018123.1 coordinate 51,284, forward strand.
ATTATTGTGCAATATTTTATTAGATAACGTGCTTTAATTAGCTATTTGTCCCTTACTTATATATAGCTTCCTCTCAGGTTTTACTATTATATGACATATTTTACTGTATATGTGTATATTTATTTGATCCTGATATATATATATATATATATATATATATATATATATATATATATATATATATATATATATCTCCCCCTAAGGTTTTGCCATACCAGACACAGGATATTAGGTTAAAGAGGATCGGTGTTTTTTAGGTTCCATATCATCCAATATTATTAGCATACCTTAGTAGTACTGAAATAAAACAGGCAAACAACCCATTCACAAGCTGTTTTTAAATTTGGTGCTTATCTTGTTTAATTCTATAAACTACGATAGGTAAAAATGATATTTCACTGTTTCTCAGATTTGGGTGAATATACAGATATTGGATTAATGGAGATTAGTGGAGTTGAAATATTTTCCATCTGTGTAAAATAAATTTGCATTTTTGGGGAAATTTCTCTGGTTCGACTTTTCTTTTTTGACATTCGAAATTTTAGTATTTTTGTTTAATTTATATAGTCTGTTCATAATATAATAGCTCTTTATCTGTCATAATCGCCCAAACTATTCCTATTTTTCTCTTAATTTTATTAATTTTCTCAATATTTACTTGTAACATGATCAAATATCTCTATAGTTTCTTGCTGGGCATATGTAATTTAAGCCAAATTCATTTATGTCCAGGACAGCCTGAAATGTCTTCATTAACTCGTTCCTACGCTATATCTAATTTTTCCAATCACAGCTTCAGAACTCCAAAGGTTAGTATGAGTAACTTAATTTAGTCACTGAGAAAAGCCAACTTCTTGTGGGAAGCACCTTTATCAAAGCAATTGGATCAAAGCTGGCTTTGAGTTTCAGACAAGGCAATTAGATGAAAAGAAAATTAAAATTTTCACTCACAGTAAGAACACGTAAAACACAATTCATCTTAATTCACAGTTTTTAATCTTCTATCATGGGTATAAAATATGTCAGATATAAAAAGTAATTTCGACTTTGTTTTCAACTTTGCTAAGTTTGGACACTGTTCTTAGTATGTTTGTGTTGGACAATAAAGAAGTTTTAGAGTTACTAAAAAAATCATAGAAAATAAAGAAAATTTAGAGTTATAAAAGAGTTTACCAATGATCATGTTCTACTCTAAGAATGCCCCTTACACTTTGATCGTCTGCCATGCCCATCTTGGTGCCTGGTATGTAATAGGTGTAGAATTTATAACTGGGGAACGGGTGAATGGATTTCCTGGATAGAAAGTGAGAAATCATTAAGCATGCCCTCGTAATACCTGCAGGACTGCCAAAAAGCTCCCTTAGTTGCTGAAAAAGAAGGAGAAAGAAAACGATATGATCTCAGAGGAACCAAGGAACACAACTCAATGAGCAGTGAAAATCAATGAAGGCAAAAATGGGGCATTTTCACCTCGTTCATTTTCAGGGACAGACCAGTTTCACTTCATTGATTTTCACTGCTCATTGAGTTGTGTTCTTTGGCTGTGCTTTATTCTCTGTCTTTTCAGCTTCATTTTTGTGTTTTATTTTCAGCTGTGATTGTTGTGAGGTAAGCTCTGATGGCAGAGTTTTAGTAAAATGAGATCATTTTTACTTACTTGACATTTCTGCTCAGATGATATCAGTATTTTTCAATACTTGTCTTAATGGAACTTTTCTGAATAACATCTTATAAATATATTTTTCTTTGTGTTCATCTGTCAACTGAGTTTTTATGTGAAAAATGTTGTTATAAAATTGAAAGTGAGAAAATTAATTTATATTAAATTGAAATGTATTAGTATGATCATGCAAAAAGTACATGTTTACTCAATCCACTCAGGAAGAAACATTACTTAACAAACAAATTCAACACCCATATATGGAATGCAGTTTTGCAATTTCCAACTACCATGATTCATAAAGCTTCAGCACAAAGTATTCTGTAGATAAAAGTAAATTCTTGTTTATATGAATAAGAGGATGAACTTGAACTGAGGCTGACCATGGAGCTGGTGAAAAAGACTGTAGATTTGCCCAAAACACAGTACCCATAGATAATAGGAGAATAAAGTGTTAGAATCAGACTAATGACTTCTGGGTGGAACACGAAAGCAGGCATTGATAAATACTGGTGTTATTTATTATATCATCATTATTGGTCTGTATTCACTTGGAATTTAAGAAAGATTCATCTTAAGAGTTTAAAACAAGGAAAAGCTGAGGCCAATATTTCAAAAGATAGAGCATGAAAATTTATTTGACCACTAGACATTTGCAGTTTTTGAAAGTATATTAATCATTTAGAACATGCAAACACACACATGCAATAGAATCTCAATAAAGTGCAATTACTTCCCAGTATTTTCATGGATGTGCAGGGAGGAAATAATAAATTACATTAAAATGTGGAATTTGATAAATGCATAAAATATGTGGAGGCAAATCCTTTGAGTGTTTTGAGGAAGGGAAATCTATTTCGCCAATGAATGAATACTTCCTTCTGAAGTTCATTTCACCAATGAATGAATACTTCATTCTGGAGTTTGATCTTAGTCTGAAATGATTACTATTATCGACGAATTTGAGCACTGCAGGCAGAGAAAAGACTAAGAAATAATTCATTAAAATTATGGCATAGAAAGGTATGTCCACAGAATAATCCTGTGTGGTATAAATGTTAGAATAGCCTACATATTTATCTTAAATTAAACCTGGAAAATTAGACTTTGAGAGCATCTGAAAGATGATGTGTTTAGGCTTTATTATAGCCAAAAATTAAATACTGAGGCAAATCAGGATTGGGCTCCTTTACAGTTCTACTTTCTCAGTTGTAACCCATATTTTTTTTTCTGAATGTTTTGATTTCTGCTCGTCATTGTTGAGTCTCTACATATTGTTTCCTTCCTTCATCCATTCATTATTCAAAATACTGTCAAAATTGTTATCAGTTCAGATTTGTAAAAAAAAATAAGGTGCGTCAGTACAAAAGAAGGATATAGCTATTTCTCAGGAAGTGAGTAATAATACCTATATATACCTAGCTACCAGACATCAATGCCCTAAAAGTGAATGTCTTAATAGAAGTAATAATAATCACATCACATAATTGTCCCTTATAGCACAGCTGGAAATGCTCTTTTTGACTAGTATCAACAGTGCCTTTCTATTGTGCTTTGGTTAGCAAATTCAGCAAGAGTAAATTAACCTCTCTCTCTCCAGATTCTTTGATCTAAGATTTTCTGAAATGTTCTGATTTATTTTAAGCATGAAAGTAAGAAGAATACACATGTTAAGAATGTGTGAGAACTTAACATGTGGAAATACTAAAACATACCATATTTTGTGAATAGTCACTAGACAGTTCCTGAGTAAGTCACAGAACTGTATATTTGTGGTCACTACAAAAGTTTTGAGAAGGGAAATACTGGACCGGACTGCGTTATGGTCTATTTCTTCCCTTCTGAAAAACATGGTCAGCAACATCCTTTCTGATTCATTCACGTAAGTTTAAATTTCCTCGGCTTATTGTTGTCGCTGGTAGGGCTTCATTTGTTTCTGCTCATGTGGATTTTATGTTTCTTGGTTTTTGTTTTGTACTTATACATGAATTAGATTATGTCCTCTATCAGAAAAGGAAATGCCATATCAGAATTAGTCGTGCTGGAGACTGAGGGAATGCTTGTGAAGGAAGAAGGGGCCCAAATCAAAGGAAACAGAGAGAGCCAGCCTTTGGGGGTGCAGGCTTCATCTCTGGGAAGGAAGGAAGGAAGGAAAAGGAGAAGGGTTGGCAGAAGCTTAGATCCAGCATACTCCTTGGAAATTGTTGGGCCAACAGAGAGTCCTTGTACCAAAATGGCCCATCAGAAGAGTTCTGTATCTTTACGGTAGGGACATGCCTTCCTAATTCTGTCCTGCTCTGTCATTAGCTGAGAATGGAGCAAGGATGGCAAAAAATGCAATGGTGAATTCTACAACTTGGTAGCCAGGCTGCACGGCAGTTGTAGTTGTTGCTTCCGTAAACTTCACACGTACCACAGAATGCACATACACACATGTGTTTGTGTGTGTGTGTGTATATGTATGTGTGTATTACAAATCAATGTCTGTTCATTTTCCCTATTAATATTAATGCATATTTAAAAATATATTCATTATTTTAGTATCATAAGAGTCCTATTATTAGTGAAGACATGTTTTTATTTCTTTCACTAATGTCTTAAAATTTCCACATAGTACAGTTCCTACATAAGAGGGTGTAAAGAAATGAGGAACCTTATTTGAACGTGTATTGTTAGACACAGTTACTGCATCTTTGTGGAAGACTTTTAGCATGCAGAAAACATTTTACATTTTATGTACCACAATTTATTAGTCCTTTTGTGTGTCGATGGGCACTTGGTCTTCTTCCATGACTTAGCAATTATGAATTGGGCTGCAATAAACATTCTGGTCCAGATATCTTTATTGTGATGTGATTTTTGGTCTTCTGGATATATACCTAGTAAAGGAATTATAGGATCAAATAGCAGGTCTATTTTTAGATCTCTAAGTATTCTCCAAACATCCTTCCAAAAGGAATATATTAGTTTGCATTCCTGCCAGCAACGTAGAAGTGTTCCCTTTTCTTCGCATCCACACCAGCATCTCTGGTTTTGGGATTTTGTTATGTGGGCTAATCTTACTGGAGTTAGATGATATCTCAAGGTAGTTTTGATTTGCATTTCTTTGATGATTAAGGATGATGAGCATTTTTTCATGTGCTAGTAGGCCGTGCGCCTGTCTTCTTTAGAAAAGTTTCTCTTCAAGTCCTTTTCCCACCCTGAGATGGGATCACTTGTTCTTTTGTTGCTAATACATTTGAGTTCTCTGTGGATTCTTGTTATTAAACCTTTGTCAGAGGCATTACCTACAAATATTTTCTCCCAATCTGAGGGCTGTCTGCCTGCTACACTTACTGTGTTCTTAGCAGTGCAGAAGCTTTTTAGTTTGATCAGGTCCCAGTCATGTATTTTTGATACTGCTTCAATTGCCTGGGGAGTCCTCCTCATAAAAAATTCACCCAGGCCGATTCCTTCGAGAGTTCAAACAACAGTTTTAAAATAGAATTTTCAGATGTTTTCTTCACCTACTATCTCATTTTTCTTTTTATTTTTTTTAAAACTCAAACTTCTGTATGCTCAGAAGAACTGTGGCAACTCAAAAATAAATGTAAGATGTTTCACACATAATTGTAATGAATTTAAAAATACTGCTTGTTGGCAGGTTCGAGCCTGGCCCAGGCCCGCTAAACACCAATGACAACTGCAACCAAAAAATAGTTGGACGTTGTGGTGGGTGCCTGTAGTCCCAGCTACTCTGGAGGCTGAGGCAAGAGAATCTCTTAAGCCCAAGAGTATGAGGTTGCTGTGAGCTGTGATGCCACAGCACTCTACTGAGGGTGACATAGTAAGACTTTGTCTCAAAAATAAATAAATAAACAAACTGTTTGACTTCATGATATAGGCATTTCATGAGAAATAACTTTTAATAACAGTATTTCTTTATAAGGTAATTGGTCAAGAGTAAGAGACAGCCTGAGATGGCTTTTGCAGTGTCTGAGAGGCAACTGGTCTTCTCAAACTAGAGAGACAGCAAACTAATTCCTTTTTATCTTAGTGGTTGGTCTTAAATTTTAGGGTTGATGAATGCATGAGACTCCATAGCACACATCGCCCCTAAACGCTACGCTATTTGATGTTAAAATACATCAATCAACTTTTTAGCATAACTTGATGCTATAATTGGATGCTGGCAAGAGCTTATTTCGTACATTACTTCTGTTAATTTGTTTTTATGCCCCAGTCAAAGTTCCATGCCACTTAGCACCTCATGGAGAAGAAAGGGTTGGCATCATACTTAAGAAAAACCTGGGGGTGCCTCACATACAGGGGAAAATAACTCCTACCTCCTTTTCATACCTTGAGAGTTAGTTCTCTTAACTATGAAATTGTTGAAACAGCGCAGAATATTTTAGCTAAACTAGCGTCACCTCATTAAGCATCCTTAGCAAGGGTTGAATGTGGCCGTGTGGCCACTCTAGTGAATATAGTCTCAGCACTAAAAAACATTTATTGCTACCATTAAAAAAAAAAGGAACTTTTAAAATGAGTTTGAAAGAAAGCCATTACCTCCTTAACTACCAAATAAACCCAGTGGTCTATGTAGATTATGATGAAATATCTCTGCTGCTTCAATCTTATTCTTTTGTTCCATAAGCTGTAATTCATGCTGCACTTTTGCTGACAACTTGGTAACCGGTCTCGTCCCCCCCCCCGTTCCCTTTAACCTCCCTCCTCTCACTTACGATTTTTCCTTTGTTTGCTTTATGATCTTGTTTTCAACTTGGAATAGAATTATTTATTCCTTATTTTCTTTCCTTTTTTCCCCCTCACTCTGTCACCCAGGATGGGGATACAGTGGCGTCGTGATCGCTCACAGCAACCTCAAACTCCTGGGCTCTGCTGATCCTCCTGCCTCAGCTTCCAGAGCAGCTGGGACTATAGGTGTATTCCACAATGTCTGGCTAATTTTTCTATTTCTTGTAGAAATGGGGTCTCCATGTCTCCTAGGTTGGTCTCAAACTTCTGGGCCGAAGCGATCCTCCCGCCTTCACCTCCCAAAATGCTAAGATAACAGACACTAGCCACCAGGCCCAGCTCTTATTTTCTTTTTGAGTCTGTGTATGTATAGTTTAAGGTACATAAACTTTGAATGGAACTTGGTTGCTTTTGGGTGGGAACCAGAGATTATAGCCTGCGTTACTTTTAGATTTCTGTTGGCATTTTATTTGTTTATTTCTTCAAATACTGCAATTTATGGATATGTATAGATTGCAATAAATTTAGGAAAGCTTAAGTGAATGGATTTAGGTAATCAGGAATAGAGAAGTATCTACTTTCCGCACCATCAAGCTGGCCACTGTCTAAAAATTCAGTTCCTAGAAAGCTCTGAGAATCCTAATAAGACATTTTCAGCTGTTTTTCACTCTAAGAGAACAGATCACAAAGGTTTTCCTCTGTCTGGTTCTCCAGCCTGACTTGCAGCAACTTTGAAAGTGGGCATTCTCTGTCTTTAAGTGAAATGATAGAAGTGGGATCTGGCAGAGTCTTTTTAGGAGTAATCACATAATCACATCTGCTTGATTAATTAGTGAAAGCCATTGTCTTGACTTCAGTCCTGGTATTTTCCCAGTGAGGCCAAAAGTGCTTTGGGTGGAAATTAGCTAAGTCTCCTTTTCCATTGCACATCACTTCTAGGTACCATTTGATGGCTGGAGGTTTCCTTAAATTAAACCCAGCCATTCCAATGAAACGGAGTTCAGCAAAGCCAGCATTAAGGTGTATGAATGTTTGTGTTTATTTTCAGCTAACAATCTCTATTGGGGTGGGGGCCCTGAACTATCTGCTCCATATAAATCCCTACCCATTATCTCAGGGCTGGTGAGCAGGCAAAGGACAAGAAGCCTTCACAGCTGCAGAATGGCAGTTGGGGACAGGGGAACAAGTTGGGAGAGCTGGTTCCAATTCTGCTCCTCTAGTCTTAGCTGTCTCCAAATATACTCACTTTTCTCATCTTGGAAGTCAGGATAAGGCCAGAGCTGTGAAATCCAACAAAACAGCAGATGTGAACATACAATGTAATAACATACATTTTTTAAGATTGTTATTTGGTTTGATTTGTGGCAGGCCTGGCTTCCTGGGCGGTTACCTAGGCATCTTGTGCTTGATTTAACGCTCTGCTGTTGCCATTTTAAAAGTCTGAAGTTTTGACTAAAGAGTTTTGCATTTTCATCTTATATTGGGCCCCCCCAGTCATGGAGGCAATCTCGATTGCAGGCCCACAGCTGGCTTGCACATACGCTTTTGTTCACTCAGCAAATGTTACCGGGCCCCTGCTCTAGGCTGGTGTGATTTTAGGCCCTGGATGTTCTCAGCTGCAAAGCAGAGGCAGACGGATGGAGAGGCCAGTGACGTGATGTCTTAGGGCCCTTCTCTTGCAGGTTCTCTCCGAGGCTTTGGGAAGAGCCCTATACTTATATTCACGCAAAATTGTATGACTCTTGGCTTTACCTCTGGATCCACCTCTGCATTTAGGGAGTACTTTTTTGGAAATTTATGAAGATGTATTAGGTTGTCATGATAACTGGTGTGTTAGCGACCATCAGGCTCTTTGGCCTAAGATGGTGCCGAGACCCACTCTCTTCCTCCTTGGCCTAAGATGGCACCGAGAGCCCTTCTCTTCCTCCTTGGTAGCGCCAAAAAATCGCACCAAAAGTATCTACCTTTCTCCTGAGCTAAGATTGACCTTTTTAGGAAAAGTCAGAAGTGTTCTGAGACTATTTCACGCCCAATCATGGCCCTCCACATAACCTGATCTTTACTTCCTCCTCCCCGGCCCCCCTCCCTTCCGCGCCTGCGCTGTGAAGCCCAGTGACTTAAGTCACCTAGAACCAATAGAATGAAGACACAGCATTCAAGCCTCACCACACCGCCGCCCCGACCAATGAGAAGCTCCAACAATACCCCGCCCTCTTTGCC